>OX457042.1:5063638-5243638 GCA_949752735.1 Lumbricus terrestris | reverse complement strand
TATTCAAATACTTATATATACATATATACACACACACACACAAATATTAGCATATATACATGCTTATATATTTACACACACACACACACACACACACATATATATATATATATATATTTATAAGGAATACTTCATTTATATATACAATATTATACATATATATCCTCCTGCTTTTTGTTGGATAATATAGTTATTTCTGAATTGCGTCCTTAGATGGCCTAGTAATTTGGCATGAGAGCCAAGTGGTTAGTTCGCCCGACTGTCAGCTGTGAGGTGGAGGGTTAAAATTCTATTATGGCAGAAGCTGGTTCTCGAGATAGTTGCTCCATTATAACCCATGGTCAAGTCAGTCGTGATGAACACACCGACCGTACAATGTTGGTTGGAGGATCTGACGGCGATGTGAGAGGACTGGTCGTCCACCTTCATTGTCACGCCAAGGCTGAGGAGCTGAAGGCGCTATTGTTTCATAATCCATGTCAGATTGTCAATTAGGATAACTGATGAGAATAGGTTTCCTCATTCTACACGTACGTCACACCTGGCTTGATCAGTTATTGGTGCATGCCCATGTAAGCTACGTAAAGACTAAGAAGATAAAGATTAAGAAAATAAGGATTGCTTGAGAAGACTGTGATTGAAAAGATTAGGATTGATTAATACGATTATGAATCAAAAGATTGCGATAAAATCGAGAAGATTGACACGAAGAAGACTATAATTACGAAGATTAAGATCAAAAGATTATGATTGTGACGGTTAAGGTTAGGAATACAAGACTAATTGAGAAAAATTTAGATTAAGGAGATAACCATCAAGAAGACTGGAATGGAGAAGATTGGGATTAAAAAGATGAAGTTCAAGAAGATGAAGATCAAGAAGATGAAGATCAAGAAGATTAGTCTTAGTCTTAAAAGGATTAAGATTGAGCAGATGAGAACGAAAAGAATAAGATTGAGAAGATTAAGAAATTAGAATTGAGTGGATCAAGGTTAAGACAATTAAGACTAAGAAGTACAAGAACAAAAAGACCGAGATCGCATCGCTGACTACCAATTGACTACCAAGGCTTTTCAAAGGAATGTTTAGAACTGCACAACCTCTTCCTTCCCTTCCCATCCAGGTCATCCTCCTTGGTAAATTACTCCCAATCGGATTACAGTGACCTTTTTTACTATGTTTAACTGCACAGAAGTACTCCTACACGAAGTACTCCTACACCTGCACAAATTCATTTAGAGCTGCACATTTTATCAAGAACTGCTAGCTAAAAATGAAATGTAGGCTATTCTGAACTCTTTACAGCCCGATTCTGACTAGTAGGCTATTATCCTAATCGATAAAAAGAAAAATAATAGCATCAAGCATCAGGCTCTTGTTAAAGTCTGCAAACTTTCTCAATTTGTCTGTCCGTATCGACAAACTCATACATGGTAGCACAAGAGTTGCAGTGAGGTCATTCTAACCCATCCGCCTCGTATATAGGCTAAATCAATTTTCTATTACAACCTTTTTTAGTTCTCAGGCTAAAATCTCGCCGAAAAATAAAATTTTTCCCGGACAAAAAAGTTGACGACCTTTTTTAGTCATTCGGAAGTTTCGCGTTTGTGAAGAGAACCATTTCCCACAAACAACTGTATGAGTTTGCGCCTTCTTGGGGAGGGGAGGCTAAGCCAATTACACGGTAAAAAATGAATCTGGGTCTTCTTGGGGGCTTATCCCCCTAGCCTCTGATAAACTCCGCCCATGTCCATATCATCCATGCAGCTTTATCTAGCTGGGATAGCCTGCTGACTATTCAATAACCAATTATTTATTCGGAAAACACGTATACAGGCTACAATCGTACATGTCGATTACCTATATACAATGTGTGCGGAACAATCTTATCTGCTGGGCTATTATTTTATTATTTTTTCGGAATCTCTGTTCTGTCA
Source organism: Lumbricus terrestris (assembly GCA_949752735.1). Lineage (NCBI taxonomy): Eukaryota > Metazoa > Annelida > Clitellata > Crassiclitellata > Lumbricidae > Lumbricus > Lumbricus terrestris. Next base: position 5,241,701 of record OX457042.1, on the reverse strand, counting down.
CTTCTCGAAATTGCGTAGAATCTAATCGACAAGATATCTGAGAAAATTCATGACCGTAGCTGAGGGAGAAGTGATTATCCCAACGATTTCTGATAATCCCAAGCGATTTATTACATATTGCAGCATGCGCTCCCGCGGGCAGTTTCTCAGACTGTATTGGTACTTACGGACTTGGAAGAAGCAGTGGTTTCTATCGCCACTAAACAACCGGGCTCAATCTATTTCCTTTCACCTCTCGTACCGGCCTCCCCTCTATATTCTAGAATGCGGTACTTGACTTTTAGCTCATTTATGAGATCCCTGTTTTTAGGCTATTGGGCTCAAATTGCGTTCGTCCTTAACCGGGATTACAGCCCTGCCATGTTTGAACGTATACCTATAGAGAGTTGTTCGATAATGTAGTGACTAGCATGCTCTAGCTGTCAATCAAGAAATCTGGGTTCGAATCCTCCGCCCGAGCAGACATTTGTTTCGATATTTCTGCTCCTACTCATGAGCGATGATGAGTACAGCTACTGTACACTGAAATAAAGTGCGGCGCTACATAAATTACTAATTACGTTGCATTACTGTCGATGGGAGGATAAGACGGCGAGCGGAGGACTGACCACCGGCGCTTATCCACCGAGGCTAAGCAAACGAAGTCGCTAGCAGTTCATATTCATGTCTGCCTCCATGCTTAATTGCTTCAGAGATTGCTGCTCTTCAACGAAAGGCGCTAGATAATGCATGCGTACATCATCATGATCAGCACATGAACGTAAACATAAGCGAAAGATGAAAGATCAGTGGAGAAAGAGCAGCGCATCAGTTGAAGCAATGCAAAACACATCTGCACTTACTTACGCACGCACACAGGCACACACCCCATGCATATACGCTCACGCGCAGACACACAAAACACTGTCTGTCTGGCTATGTCTGCTTGTCTGTCTATGTCTGTTTGTCTGTCTCTGTCTGTCTCCGTCTATCTGTCTCTCTGTGTCTCTGTCTGTCTATCTGTCTATCTCTCTGTGTCTCTCTGTCTCTGCAGTCTATGTCCCAGCCTGTCTGTGCACGTCTCTCTTACACACACACACCCACACACACGCACACAGACACACGCACACGTAGGTACACACACACATACATATGGTATTATTTGTACACTCGCGCATATTAATTTTTGTTTTCCAATGTTGTAAGTCTGAAGTGTCCTTCACGAACAGAGATTTAAGGTTCCGTTGAAGATGCTAGAGTGCTAGACACATTGTGTTACTTATCGGATCACCGACCTACATGGATGTTACAGGGCGAGAAGCCATTGCAGGGCATATGATAATATATTCTTCCCCATCCCATACTCCTCAACCCTAAGCCGCTCCTTTAGATGAGCCCTGGCATATATATATATAATATATATATAATATATATATATATACATACATATACACATATTAGATATATATATATATTATACACACACGCTTCCCCGGACTGCACCCTACCATCCTCTTCCACCTTTTCCACTTCAATCAGTCGTTGACAACATAGAAGCTTCCATTTTTCACAAACGAAACTTCAACCATATGGATTCAGAAAATGTCTTCGCCAACCTCGCCTTATTTCCGGCCACGGCTCTCAGCAGTAGTGTCTCACTGAACGAGACACCAGTGTGGTAACAAACATCAGACACGAGAGATTTCATTGGCCGTTAATATTAAACACGCAGCTATAGATGTTATTCGTAAGTGACAAGTGATATCGTTGTCAAGAGTTAAGTCACTACAAGTGACTACATAATAATTATATATATTCGTTTAATCAGAAATCAGGTTGACAAGCAGCAGGTTGACAAGTTGCAATATTGGTTGGCTCGGGTCACTAAAGTGTCTGGCATCACGAATCGTTGTCTGGTTTGCAGTGGGTGGCCACTGGCCACAGCAGTGACTGCTTCGAAGTGAGACATTAAACTCGAGGATTTATAGCGGAACCGGTTTCGGTTTCAGATAAAAATCGATGTCATTGACGAAACCATCTCTGCTGTTTTGCTGTTTAACGACGGGGTCTTGCAGGAGACGGCGCCCCCTTCCACACCCCATCCCCAAGCGGATACTCCCCATGCCTCTTTAAATCATAGTATACCACACAGATGGGAATCAGCTCATTGGTGAGGGAGAAGGAGAGAGAGATACAGAGAGAGACAGACAGACAGAGACAGACAGAGACAGACAGAGACAGAGAGAGGCAGAGAGACACAGAGAGACAGAGAGACAGACAGACAAAGAGACAGACAGAGACAGAGAGAGGCAGAGAGACACAGAGAGACAGAGAGACAGACAGACAGAGACAGAGAGGGAGAGACCTAGAGAGATACGCATTTCCTTGAAGACTCATCGTAAACCAAGCAGCTGAATTTAACGTTCTTGTTCACACGTTCTCGACTTAAAGCCAATTCCTCCGACTCAGTCCTCCAATAAAACCAATATTCCAACCTCCCAAACTCTTTATTGCAAAACATAACAGAACCCTTCACCAAACTGTTTTTAAATGATCGTCCTCGGCTCCTGGGAAAATAAAACCTATGGGTGGAACCCGGATAGAAAAAAACGATTCTGCGAGCGATGCTAATGTAGCGTGCGGGTCATCAGTCACGTGTTCGGTCATGCGACGACGTCATTTCTGTTTCCGGCGTGTGACGTCAATCTTGAATCCACGATCATTGGTCAGAAATTGCCTTCCATGTGTAATCGGTCCATAAGTTTCCACAGAGAAAGCTTTTATATCGTAAAATTTTATGACCTTGTGTCACTAACCATCAAAATCTAGGGTTTTAAATCTAGTTTTAATAGGGAACTTTATGCTCAGAGGCTTTCGGGTGATCAATATTAGAATGAGCTAGGACCTAAAACAAATGTAGCTGAGATTCGTTTAAAGATTATATTATAATATAAACCATATCAAACAGTAAAATACAATCAATAATCTTATCTACTTATTTGTGGCGTATTATCTAAGATATATTATAACTTGTTTCTTAACTTCCACGTTGGACTTCTCCAGCGTAGATGTAGAAGTTCTTCAGTTCGTATGGATTGGAATGAAGGTTCGAAGAGGAAGGAAGGTCACCTTCTTCTTGTTTGCCGTCGTTTCCAATTCTCTTCTGTAGTTGCGTAGACGGAGAATGCTGTAGTTGGACACAGCACTCTGTAGTTTCTTCCGCCTCGTTGATTCTTCACAAGCAACGGTAGCTTCTCGTCGCTTACACGTCCTTTCGGTCTCGTCTTGTGGTCGTTTCGCCCCTTTCTTCTGCCGTCGAACTCCAATCGCAATTGTAGTTCCGAATTCGACCTTCTCCCGATGTCGAATCGCAGTTCACTCGCAAGTGTCACATCAAACTTCGCAAAGTTTCGTTCGACACGCCCTGGTATCTCGATTCCCAAGGACTTATAGTCTCACCAGTGGGACAGGCCGACAGCGTGTCGCCTTCCACACCCAATTCACCGTCAGATCTTCTGAATTACCGACGAGAACGCCACGTTTGACTAATGGCCGTTCTCGCTCAGAAATCTACGTCTTCTTCCTTCGCCATCTTTTCGCTGTCTCCTTTATCGTCTGCCGTTGTTGCCGTCTGCTCAAGTTTGACGCTGCTTTCCGCCCTCCGTTGTATTTCAATAATTGATGTAGCGCGTATTCAAGAATTGTTATAGCGCTATTATTATTATCTAACTTAATGCCACAAGTAATATTAATTATAATCTACAATACGCCACATATTGTCTAGCTTAATTCTTACCTATTTAATACTTATACAATGCATCATTTAATAGGTTTGTTTGATAAGAAGCATTCTACCGCTACAAATGCCCCTCCTTCAAAAGACTGTTTACAGGCTTTAACAAACTCACCTACTTAACAAACTAACCTAGTAAACTAATTCACTTACTATACACGACATGACAATTAATACACTTTACTCACTGGCTTACACTTCTTCATTTACTTTATCTCAACTTATACTACACAATCCCTCTACTTAAATAGTCGGACATAACATTTTCGGACCCTTTAATATATCTAATGTTAAAGGAATAGTTTTGGAGTGCCAAACTCCATCTCATCACCCTTGCATTTTTCATTCGACCCTCTTTCATATATTGCAATCCGCAATGGTCTGTCTCAATTGTAAATGTCTTTCCACAAAGATATCGGTCGAACCTGCTTATACCCCACATGATTGCTAAGCACTCTCTCTCTTCCACAGAATATCTTCTCTCTCGCTCTAACAGCTTCCTGCTCGCATACGCTATGGGATGATTCGTCCCCTCGTACTGCTGCATTATCACACATCCGATTCCACTCCCACTTGCATCAGTTTGTAGGATGAAATCCTTCTCTAAATTTGGAAGTCTCAGAATTGGTTCTTTCGCCAATTCGTTCTTCAACTTTGTAAAACTATCTTCCAGCTCTTCATTCCATTCTACCATTCCAGGTGCTATCTTCTTCGTTAAGTCACTTAACGGTGCCATGATTTCCGCACAGTGTGGTATGAATTTCCGATAATAGTTTATCGCTCCAAGAAAACTCCTGACTTGTTTCTTTGTCTTTGGACGTGGCATGTCTACTATTTTATCCACTGATTTCTCCTTTGGACTTATGTCATCCTTGTTCAACGTATGTCCCAAAAAGTCAATCTTTCCATATCCTATTGAACACTTCTTCGGCTTCAATGTCAAATTCGCTTGTCTCACTCTTTCGAAAAATATCTCCAAAGTCTTCAAATGTTCTCTCCATCCTTTATTATGCGCTAGAATGTCGTCGACATAACTTTCAAGATTTTCTGTTCCTTGAAGAATCTTCCTGATTAAACGGTTGTAACTTGACGCACTATTGATCAATCCAAAAGGCATCACATTGAACTTGTATATCCCATTGGCACATACAAATGTAGTGTAGTCTTTCGATTCTGGACTCATAGGGATCTGCCAATAACCCTTGCAGAAATCGAACTTGCTGTAGATTCTACTACCACTCAACTTATTAAAAATATCCTCATTTGTCATCGTAGGCTCAGGATCAAATATTGTAAGCTTGTTCAGCTGTTTGTAATTGCAACACAGCCTATTGCTTCCGTCTGATTTCTTGACAACCACCAGCGGTGCTGCATAAGCTGCCTCTGATCTTTCTATCACCTTATTGTCCAACATCGTCTGGATCTCCTTATCTATTTCTTTTTGCAAATGGTATGGTGTTGGATACGCTCTTTGTCTTACTGGTTCTTCACTCGTCAAATGTATTTCATGCTTTACTAAGTCTGTTCTCCCAGGCTTGTCTGTGAATATGTCTTCATATTTCTTCAGTAGTTTCCTCATTTCTCCTTTTTGTTCTTCATCCAAATCAGGATTTATATCCACATCTTCATAGGTCTCTGTTTGTTCACTTACATATAAATCCAATATTTCTTCTTCTTCATCTTCTCCCACTTTTCCGTCATATACTACTGCTGAAATGTACGCTACGGTCTCGGCATCTTCTCTTTCGTGGTATTTCTTCAATATATTAATGTGATATGTCTTTATCTTTCCTTTCTCGATTTCAACTCTGTAATCATAGTCTCCAATCTTCTCTCTCACAACATATGGCCCTTGCCACTTTACTAACATCTTGTTCTTACAACTAGGCAATAGTAACAACACCTTATCACCCATTTCCAACTTCCTGTATCTCGCTTTCCTGTCATAATACTTCTTGTTTTTAGCGTTCGCTTTGTGTATCGCCTTCTGCGCCATATCACAAGTCTCCTCAATCCTTTCTCTCAAATCCTGCATATACGTATATACGTCCTTCACTTCTTCTTCCACTGTCTCATTGGTCCATAACTCCTTCAGGATCTGCACTGGTCCTCTACACGATCTACCAAATATTAGTTCGAATGGTGTGAAACCGTGAAATCATGTACTGTGTCTCTCAACGCAAACAGTAATGGAGCTATATAACGATCCCATTCTTTCGCTTGTTCACCAATCAACTTCCTCAACGTCGCTTTGATGGTTCCATTAAGCCGTTCTACACATCCATTGCCCATTGCATGATATGGACTCGTCATGGTGTGTTTTATCAATAGCATCTTATTTACTTCAGCCATGAGTTCAGAAGTGAACTGGCTTCCACGATCAGTATGGATCTTCTGAGGCACTCCCATACGACAATAAAATCCGAACAAAGCTTCTGCAACTTCCTCAGTACTAATTCCTTTCAATGGAATAGCTTCCGGATACCTTGTACTCAAATCTATGATGGTCAATATGTATCGATAACCCCTTGCAGACATAGGGTTAACTTCTCCGATTATGTCTATGCATATGTGTTTGAATGGTACATCTAATACAGGTAGATGACCCATAGGCGCCTTGTGGTTCACCTTCTTGTCAACTGATTTTTGACAAATATCACAACTCAACACATATCTCCGTATATCTTGTCCTATTCCAGGCCAATAGAATTCATTTAGAATCTTATCATGTGTTTTCCTCATTCCTAAATGAGCCGATAACAATGAATTGTGTGCCACTGCTAACACTTTATCCCTCAATGGTTTAGGTACCATTAGTTGCCATTTCACCTCATCCTTCTGTACTTCTTTGTATCTTTTATACAACAATCCCTTCTTTTTCACATATGGTTTATCTTCTATGTTGTCTTCGTTACCATCCCATTCAATTGCTCTTTCCATTTGTTTCGACATAGTTTCATCTTGACTCTGCAACTCCTGTATCTCTTTTACTGACACATTCAAGTTCGGCATCTCCGCAACTTTCAATGGTTTGTATTTTGCTACCTTTTTAGCTTCTGCTCTAGTCTCCACAACTGCTACTGTCATTAATTTTTCATCTTGATTCCTCATCACATCGTCAGAAAATCTTACTGTTTTCTTTGCACCAATAGGTCTTTCTTCATGTTCTGTTTTTCTAATCAATATTCCTTTGTTTTCTACTTCAGTACATTTCTCAATTATTTCTTTTAGCTCATGATTTGTCACACTCTCAGTTCTTTCATCCTTAACCATGTACTTCAATCCTTTGATTTTCCCAATTATTACTGGCTTTATTGGCTGTTCCATCACCATCGCTTGTACTTCACCATTAAAATGTTCACTCTCTATGTACACCTTAGCCAATGGGAAACATCTTAAACTCCCATCAACTAAAACACAATGTGTTTCTTCTCCAGTCAACGCTTCTTCATTTATCAAAGAACGTTTTACAATACAACAACTTGCGCCTGTGTCGTATAAGCATCCCACTGTGTTTCCATTAACTGTCACCTGGTATTCACTCTTATCTTCAAGGCTAATACATCCATCATTGTCTTTTATCACCATTGCACTAGCTGCCATGTACATTGGTGGTATTTTATTATGTTCACCCTGTTTCATCTGTTGTTCTCCTCTTGTAACTTCAACCACTCTCTGTATTTCACTTTCTGGCTTAACCAAGTGTGCTCGACTTTCGAATATTTGTACTGCTGCTGCAGTGTGTTTAAATGTACCCCTGTTTTTCTTTGGGCATTGATATGCCTTATGGTTCTGTTCTCCACAGAAAAAACAAGTAATCTTATGTCCAGTTGCAATTTCTCTTTCCCTGCTGAATCCTCGGTTTTGATGTGTACCCTGATTTATCTTCACATCACTTCTACTCCTGTTCAGATTGTACCCAGACTGTTCTTTGGGTCTGTGTTCATACGGTCTACCGTTCAACCTGTCACTATGAAATTTCACATCTGGTTTTACAGACTGCTCGCTGTACTTGTAACCGTGTGCTTCAATGTGTGATTCCGCACAAACTAACATGTCCTTCAAACTCATTTTACCCTTCTCTTTTATAAACATACGAAGTTCAGTACTGCACGTCAGGTAAAACTGATCTTTCAACAATAGATCTTCCACTCCTTCGTAAGTTCTTTCAAATCCCGCTTGTGCTAACCACTGCTGCATATACCTCCTCAATCTATGTACAAAACTAGAAGGTGTCTCTCCAGATTCCATTTTACTGGTTTTGAACTTGTTTCGATAACCACCTTCAGTAAGTTGAAATCTCTTCAACAGCTGAGTCTTCAAACACTCATAATCTTGCACTTCTTCTGCAGACAACCTTTGGTATACTTCCAGTGCTCTGCCTTCCAAATGTCTAGCTAACGTCAACGACCAAACTTCTTTTTAAACTTCATACGCAACACAGGTTCGCTCGAATCTCAACAAGTAGGCATCTAAACAATCCTTTGACTCGTTGAATATAGGAAATTTGATATTTCTGATTCCTTTATTGTTTTCTCGGTGATCTCCCTGTTGTTGACCATCACCGATCCTCATGTAGGCATTCTCGTGCTCTTGGTTTTGCTCCCCTCTCGAATCAATTTCACGCATTCTCACCTGTGCTTCAAGTCTCTTTATTTCTAACTGGTGTTCACGCTGTCCCCTCGCTTCAGTTTCAGCTGCTTCACGATTTAATCTGGCTTCTGATTCAGCGCTCCTAATTGCTTCCAATTCCACTTCAGCTTTCTTTGCTTGCATTGCAGCTTCTGCTTCAGCTTTTCTCATTGCTGCTTCTGCCTCAGCTTTTCTCGTTTCTGCTGCCGCTTCAGCTTCCATCTCTGCTTTTCTTGCTTCTATTTCCAGTCTCTTGACTTCTGCTGCTGCTTCAGCTAATTTCATCTCTTTGGCGATCTCCCTCTCAGTCGCTCTATCTTGTCTCCATTCTGCCTGTCTTTCTTTGACAAAGGCACGTGTCTCGTCCCCTTCCATGTTCATCCGTTTGGCAATTTCTAACCAAGCTTCAAAATCACTGACAGACATACTTACTGTCTTACTTGCTGACTAGCAACTTATGACAAAAATATTGGCAACTATGTGCGCTATTTAAATTTCTAACAAATAGAAATTGTTCAATTCTGCAAAGTGTCAATTCAGTTCCACAACAACAACTAATCTATTAAACTATTAGAGATTAGTAGTTCATACAACCTACTGCAGTATCTTCAATCTACAATTTCAGATTTAGTCTCTAACAATCTCCTAGCTATAATTGTTCAAAGCTTTTCTAATACTGTTCAAAAGACAGTAATCTTTACTGATTCAAATCTTTACTGACTTAAATCTTTACTGACTTAAATCTTTACTGACTTAAATCTTTACTGACTTAAATCTTTACTGACTTTTATCCCGGCATGGGCACCCACTCATGTCACTAACCATCAAAATCTAGGGTTTTAAATCTAGTTTTAATAGGGAACTTTATGCTCAGAGGCTTTCGGGTGATCAATATTAGAATGAGCTAGGACCTAAAACAAATGTAGCTGAGATTCGTTTAAAGATGATATTATAATATAAACCATATCAAACAGTAAAATACAATCAATAATCTTATCTACTTATTTGTGGCGTATTATCTAAGATATATTATAACTTGTTTCTTAACTTCCACGTTGGACTTCTCCAGCGTATACATATAGATGTAGAAGTTCTTCAGTTCGTATGGATTGGAATGAAGGTTCGAAGAGGAAGGAAGGTCACCTTCTTCTTGTTTGCCGTCGTTTCCAATTCTCTTCTGTAGTTGCGTAGACGGAGAATGCTGTAGTTGGACACAGCACTCTGTAGTTTCTTCCGCCTCGTTGATTCTTCACAAGCAACGGTAGCTTCTCGTCGCTTACACGTCCTTTCGGTCTCGTCTTGTGGTCGTTTCGCCCCTTTCTTCTGCCGTCGAACTCCAATCGCAATTGTAGTTCCGAATTCGACCTTCTCCCGATGTCGAATCGCAGTTCACTCGCAAGTGTCACATCAAACTTCGCAAAGTTTCGTTCGACACGCCCTGGTATCTCGATTCCCAAGGACTTATAGTCTCACCAGTGGGACAGGCCGACAGCGTGTCGCCTTCCACACCCAATTCACCGTCAGATCTTCTGAATTACCGACGAGAACGCCACGTTTGACTAATGGCCGTTCTCGCTCAGAAATCTACGTCTTCTTCCTTCGCCATCTTTTCGCTGTCTCCTTTATCGTCTGCCGTTGTTGCCGTCTGCTCAAGTTTGACGCTGCTTTCCGCCCTCCGTTGTATTTCAATAATTGATGTAGCGCGTATTCAAGAATTGTTATAGCGCTATTATTATTATCTAACTTAATGCCACAAGTAATATTAATTATAATCTACAATACGCCACATATTGTCTAGCTTAATTCTTACCTATTTAATACTTATACAATGCATCATTTAATAGGTTTGTTTGATAAGAAGCATTCTACCGCTACACTTGAAAGCTTTGATAATGAGGACATCGTTAAGTTATGCAGTCTAATGCAGATAATAATAATGAAAATAATAATAAAAATAATAATTATAATAACAATAAATAACCACTTTAAAAAGTAAATTCTCTGGCGCTGGTTATCAGAATTCAACCTGTTACAGACTAACGACAAAATGTTCTTTGACGTTTTTATAATTATTGTCATGTTCATTAGCCTACTAATATTGCAATATTTACGCCAATTAGCCTACAACAACCACTACTACTACTACTGCTGCTGCTGCTGCTGCTGCTACTACTACTACTACTACTACTACTACTACTACTACTACTACTACTACTACTACTACTGCTGCTGCTGCTGCTGCTGCTGCTGCTGCTACTACTACTACTGTAGGGCGCGGTGGTGTAATGATGGGTTCGGAGCTTTGGATCAAGTATACTTCACTTGCAATTGCTCGTTGGCTTCGGCGTGAAACTCCGATGCAGTGTACATCCGTCCGTCCGTCCGTCGCCGTCCGTCCGTCCATCCATCCATCCATCAGTCCGTTCCCGCTCTCTGCTGCAGAGTTTCGCATTTGTTCATTGGACCAGGAATACGTGCGCGTTAAACCATTCATTCGCTAAGATGAAGAGTACATGTATGCTCAATGTTCATGTGTTGCAGAATGAAAAAGAACATGGTTAATTGGATTCATTAGTGAATGAATAGATAATTTGATTGGTGAATGGATGGATGAATGAATGGATGGATAAATGGATGGATGAATGCATGGGTTTATGGATGGATGAATTGACAAACGGATATGTGGATGGATGGATGGATGGATGGATGGATGCATTATGGGTGGATGGGAGGATGGATGGATGAACGAATTGCTGACTGGGTTTATAGATGGATGGATGTATGTATGGATGGATGGATAGATGAGCGGAATAATGGATTCTGCATGGATCCATCCATCAATTCATCCAACCATCCTTCCATCCAAATCCCACCCGCCATCCTTCTATTCCTCCATCCCCTCTCAGACAAAAGCACATCACTCCTCAGCCTCCTCATCATCGTGCTGCGCCGAGACAGCCATTAGCATCGTTCCGCATGCTGCTGCTGCTGATGGTGCTGCTCTTGGGATGCTGATTGTGGAGATAACGACCTAGTGAGCGACGCCGCCGTATGCAGCAGCAGCAGCAGCAGCAGCAGCAGTAGTAGTAGCAGCAGCAGCAGCTGTGGCAGTTGTTCTGTAGATGACGGAAATCTAACGAGCGACACTCGAAGGTGAGCGAACATTACTTGACCGAAATCAAATTGAAGGACTTGTAATTATTATCGGAGGCTTTCAGCGTTATTCATTTTTATGAAGTACGATAAGAAGTAGCGTACTACTATAGCACCATAGCATCAACTACAGACAGTATAGCACAGCATATGGCATGACATAGCATAGACTAGCATGGCATATCATGGCATAGAATAGCATGTAATGGCATGGAATAGAACAGCATAGCATGGAATAACGTCGAATAGCATGGTATAGCATGGAATGGCATGCAATATCATTGAAAGCAAAGCATAGTATGGAATAATGTCGAATAGCATGTAATAGCATGTAATACAATGGAATAGCAAAGCATAGTATGGAATAGCATGGAATAGCGCGGAATAATATAACGCAGCATAACATAGCGTAGAACAGCGTGAAATAGCACAGTATGGAATAGCTGGAATTGCATGAAACAGGAAAGCATGGCATTGTATGGAATAGCATGACATTGCGCAACATTGTTTGTAACAGAATATATAGCATGCCGTATCATACCATAGTAGTTCACAGTAAAGCAAAAGCATAACACAGCAAATAATATCATGGCATAACGGAGATTGGCATATTAGCCCATAGCATGGCGAAACACAACATAGCATCATGTATCATATATCATAATTATATCATATAGGCCTATCATATAATATTATCATGCCATAATTATTACATCACATCGCATCTGACTAATCGGACTGCTATCCGACAGCGTCGTTCATTCTCTGTTGCAGGTCCTACAGCTTGGAATGGTCTCCCTGTTACACTGCGTTTAATTCCCAGGGGTCACTCCGCTCTGTTCCTTAAGAACCTAAAAACTGTTTTATTTAGCCGTGGTTGGGCCGGGAGCGCTTCTGAGTAGCCTATCTTGAAGAGGCGCTATATAAATTTATGAAATAAATAAAAATAAATAAATAAAATAAATAAATCATAATTTCATAATTCGCTCAAGTCTTTTTACTTTGACCATAATATATCTGGTTGGGAGCGTTTCTTATTAGGTTTTTTTGAATGGGCGCTTAAATTTTCAAAAGTCGATCGAATGAATGAATATCATATCATTTTATGACATAATTATCACATCGCAATCATATTGTATTCGTATTTTATTATATCATAGCACATCAAAGCCTAGCATTACATGGCTCAGCATATTACAACATAGTAGAACATAACACTGCGTAACGTAGCATATTACAACATGGCATAGTACAAACTAGCATGCTGTTGCATAGCATAGTTTTATCATAAAATGGCATAGCATATCATAGTATAGTAGGCTATAGTAGCCTAAGTCTTACGGCACACGACATCACAAATTTATAGTCAATGGCACTCCACACACTCCACTCCACCTTATTCACTCTGCTGTCCCTGCTCTATATGCGAGATGCGCTACACTGGCTTCCTGCTGCTGCTGATCGCATTCCTTTCAAGACCATTATGCTGACGGAGTGCTTCAATTGTTGGCGATGCTCCAGCGTATACCTATATGAGGATGAATGGACACAGCACGACAGCTAAAAGCAAATAAAAAAACTGAATAAGAAGCAAGAAAAAGTCGTTTTCCGTTAGAAAAAAGCAAAAACTGTTAAAATAAATTTTAAAGGAAAAAATAATTCGACATTCCTACAGTTTGCAGTGTATTTTTAGAAACTAAAATCGTTCTTTAAGCAATTCAATTTCAATCAGCATGGTTAGATTACCTAACGCTACTGAATCTGTAGGCCTAAGCGTCGAAAGTTAAAGTCTAAAGCTACACCTGCAGCAAATAATATTTTATTTATACAATCTTGCATAGCATTGCATAGCCTATGTAGAGTTGCATAAAAATAAAAGGAAAAACCGAGAATTTTCCTACAAAATAAAATCGAATGCGGTTTTAATTAGTGCGGTCTTGCTGAATGCTGACCATGCAAAATTTAATCATTCTTCTGACACAGTCAGAGTGCTGACTGAGTGCACCGTGCATAAATGCAAATGCAAATTGTCTCGGAATTTATATAGCGACCGTTCAATATGGTTTCGACCATGTTTATTTTACAATGAATTGATCGGACGATAAATCTTCACGACCGATGCCCGTTGAATGGACGCCATGTCATCAGTTAGGTTCCCGAGTACGCAACGTGATGGCACGAGATTTAAATCTCTGAAATAATCCACCTTCGGGAAGCGAACCGCGGTCCGCTCTCTCTCTCTCTCTCTCTCTCTCTCTCTCTCTCTCTCTCTCTCTCTCTCTCTGTCTCTGTCTCTGTCTCTGTCTCTGTCTCTGTCTCTGTCTCTCTCTCTCTCTCTCTCTCTCTCTCTCTCTCTCTCTCTCTCTCTCTCTCTCTCTCTCTCTCTCTCTCTCTCTCTCTCTCTCTCTCTCTCTCTCTCTCTCTCTCTCTCTCTTCTCTCTCTCTCTCTGAGTGTCTCTCTCTCTTTCTCTCTCTCTCTCTCTCTTTTCTCTCTCTCTGTGTCTGTCTGTATCTCTCTCTCTGAGTGTCTCTCTCTCTCTCTCTCTCTCTCTCTCTCTCTCTCTCTCTCTCTCTCTCTCTCTCTCTCTCTCTCTCTCTCTCCACCTTCGGGAAGTGAACCGCGGTCCGCTCTCTCTCTCTCTCTCTCTCTCTCTCTCTCTCTCTCTCTCTCTCTCTCTCTCTCTCTCTCTCTCTCTCTCTCTCTCACACACACACACACACAAGGGGGCGTGAGACGCGGCCAACGCTCTTAGCTAACCCGGTTTATTATAATAGGCGTGGTAGCATGAGGCAATAAGAGGCAGTTGCTCATAATTTATTATGTATAATACTGGAACTACGATTGACCAATTCTCATGATGTTAAAATAGTCAAATATCAAGTACGATTGTTAACAACAAAACGATCAAAATCTCAAGTTTTTTTCACTATCCCCAATATCTACACGTAATTTCAGAGCTTCCAGTACTAGTCCCCCATTATCTGTAGGCCCTACGAAATTTCAAAGCTTCCAGTACTATTCACCAATAATCACAGAATTCTGCAGCTATAGGCTTAGGCCTACTGTGATATCTCCGCTAAACGATTCATGCTCAAGTGGCTGCTTTTAAGGAATGTTTAGAACCGCACAACTCCTTCTTTCCTTTCCAAACATCCATGGTAAATTACTTCCAATCGGAGGACAATTACCCTTTTAGTTTAAACTGTACAGCAGTGCTTCTACAACTGCACATTTTGTGTACAACTGCACTTCAAAAAAAGAAGCCCTGCCTGCTCTTGTGAAAGATTCTTCAGTGCGATAAGAATTGCGGCAAGAGATTGTTCTAAGCACCAAAATAAGCACATGGACGAATGAACGAATGAACGAACTGGCACCTGCTTACATGCACAAGTCATTGACATTGATGCAGCTTTGAACTGCGTGCTTCAGAAGCGTGGTAAATCGGGGCTTAGAAGAATAGTAATTTGGCCTTTTCGTCCGCTGAAAACCGTTGAATACGATTACATTACTGCTGTCGAGCAATGCATGCCTGAAACAGACTAAAATTACATTGTAACACCTGTTTGCAATCTAATTAATCAATAGAGCAGATAAATTAACTTGTCAACAAAACTGCAATGGCTGCAAGTAAAGTCACATTGAACAGGTTATTTATGCGAATTCCTCACAATCCTCTGCTCGTAAAATCTATGTGGGCTCGTATTGATGTTCTCCACGCTTAAAAACCGTTCGCTGAGGGTGCTTCGCCAATGCTATTATTAGTATCTGCAGGCAGGCTGAAAAAGTCAAGGACCCGGACGTAAATAATTATATATATATATATATATATATATATATAATAGTGGGGTGCGGTGGTGTAGTGGTGGCGTCGTTGCTTTGAAGCCGGAAGGTTCGAGGTTCTAATCCACCTCAAGTCGCTGCGTAGGGACCTTGGGCGGGCAAGTCCTTCACTCGCAATTGCTCAGCGCTTCGGCGTGAAACTCCGATGCAGTGTCCGCTCTGCAGTCGGGAGCGCCTCTGAGTAGGAGGTTGAAGGGACGCCATAACAAGTGCACATACATACATACATACATACATACATACATACATACATACATACATACATACATACATACATACATACATACATACATACATACATACATACATACATACATACATACATACATACATATAGACGTGGATTTGTATTATGTATGTACGAGCATTTGTTACATCGCCCCTTCCAAATTGCTAATCAGAGGGGCTCCCGACTACTGCGCGGACACTGAAGTGTCTTAAGATACGATAGGAATATTTATATATATATTATATATATATGATTCATTTGAGTTATTTGATAGAGCGATATAATATATATAAGTATATATATATATATATATATATATATACTTATATTTATGCATACATGTGTCATGTGGCACATCGTTTACGTAGCAATGAACCGTACAGTTGAAATAAATAAAACGTAATAGAAATTTCAAATAAAATGTCTTATTTCCGATGGGGCCCCTGCTTCTTCGGAAGCGAATTCGATTGCCATCGGTCAATCATTATTTACTTCGAACGCAGCAGTCTGCCGACGTTGAGTTGACGTCAGAGATGATTGAACGTCCGTAATCTAATATATTGTCTTTGTGTCAAACGAACCGGAAGCGGAAGTCGATTAACGTTGAGGAATTTATTACGCAGTAAACGTATAATAGTCAGAGCGAAGAAGATGTAGAGACCAGGGATGCCACTCATAGCTTTTCCCACCTAGATCTAGGTATTTTCGGTCTTGTCTAGGTTTCTAGGTTTTTTTCGTCAGGATCTAGCTTTTTTTCTCACGACGGTTTTTCTAACTTTTTACATACAAATTTATTTTTTAAACGGACAATGCACAAAAGACGTGAAAAAATCGAACATTTTGTGAATTTGGACCAAAAATTGTAAATTTTGGAGCGAAAGACTAAAACGAAAGTCTTCAGAAATTTGTTCGGGAAGGAAAAGAGAGCAAATTTTAGTCATCGGACGACTAAAAAAAATGCCGTCAGAAGTTTCAAGCCGAAAAATTGGGAAAATCCATGTATTTTTACAGGGAAATCTTGCCTTTTTAGCCTTTTTTCCGACCGGATAGGACTTTTTTCAAAATCCAGAGTGGCATCCCTGATAGAGACGATAACGAGAGTGGGATGTAAAAGAATAACTAGCAGCGCAAGAAGAAGAAAAACGACGAAAACAGGCAGAGGAGCAGTGGAATGAAGAAAGGATAAAAGTTGAAAGAAAGAAATGGGAAAGAAGCAGAATTAGCCTAAGTGACAAACGGCCGGAAACGAGCCTTTGACATTAAAAAAAATGGGAAGCACAATAGCGACGACGACTGTTTGGAAGATTTGTCAGGACTCTTCCGGAGATAAACCTCGGATTTCGCCGACGATGCGTCTTTTGGACGCTCGTAAAATCCGGATGACTTCGACGTCTCTCCGCTTCGCAGATGAGGCAAAGGTTAAAGGGTGAAGTGTGCTGAACCCGACTGATAGGAGGTGAAACGCGTAAAGCTAAATTGAAGTCCGTGATAAATGGGCGACGGAATTATTTCGAGTCGGTTTCGTTGTTTCGTTCGATGATTATCTGCGGCGATGATTGTGTGAGGCTTGGCACTGGAAATAAAGATTTTATTTTCTAGGCGTGTAACTATAAATGCTCGGGGTTTTCTCTAGCGATCGTTTAACCACAATCCTATTCGTTTAAGGGGCAGTGTAAGGGGGCTGTCCATATTTTACGTACGTAGGAAAGGGAGGGTAGGCCTAACCGGATTTAGGCGAATTGCGTGCGAGTGCGTACGGCGTGGGAAGGTCTTGACAAAATGTAGCCTATAGGCTACGTGTAGGCTACAAAATAAATGTAGTAGTATTGTAGTAATTCAGTTTAACGTCACTGTGTGATAGCAAAGATCATTAGCGTCGCCCTCCTCCTCTATCCACTATTGGGACTGGCACTGTCACAGTGCAGACGTTACAAATTGTTCTCCGCACCTCAAAAGACCATAGTCCATTCCCATCTACCGTATCTACGATGATGAATTATTCTCGGATGACAATTAAGATTTATAATTATTGTTTACAACTGCACAAAATGCTTTACAACTGTACACATTCATTTAGAACTGACTTTTTGTGCGGAACGGCGTGTGCACTAAAAGCCTGGACTGTTCCCATGTTAGACACCGGCGTTACAAAAGTGAAATTCGAAATATAGGCTACCATTTTCGCTGCCCAAATAACTGACGACCTTTTTGCATACGCTAATTTTTCTGTCTCTTGCCTGCCGCCTTTCTCGCTCCATTGATGGAAAACCTGCTGTACAAACCTGATGGAGGGGAGGCACGTCCATTTTACCCGCCAGAATAGCGGGTCACAAATGTGATCCTTTCTCAATGGGGACGGGGGCATGGCCGGATTGGCCCCTGGATCCGCCTCTGATTAATTATATATAATTGATTTATTTTATCCCAATCGTTCAAACGACCTATTCTAAGCAAACTGCGTTCATGGCTAACGCGAGAAGTTCCAGGTTCCTCCTTTAATATAATGGGCAGAGCTGTCATGGGTCCTTAAACCATCTCATAGGGTTTTATGAGAAAAAATTTTAGAAACAAGTTTTAATAATAAAGGCGGAGGTCGGCCTATATATATCCTACGAATTTATGTTCATTTACACAGAATATAACCTTAGCCTATTTAGTTGTTAATTTGAAGTCAAAGCTGATTGTTGTTAATTCTGTGTAATGTCATATTTAAAATGGCACAAGTCATAAACCTTGTTTAGGCCTATTTATAACTACCTAGCCCGACTACCTAGCCCGGGTCCATAAAAGTCCCGGGTTCCTGGCATTTGCCCCTTGCCCCTCTCGGCGGCCCTGCATGGCTGCGATGCTCGCTTTGTCCTTAAATCTCTTTCAATCCTTTCATAATTATTATTATTACAGCGTCTGGTGTATTACAATGAAATATGCATTGCAACAAACTTGACCGCAGTGCAACTTACAGGTTTAGTAGTTTCGCCTTAATTTCTTTCGATTGTCTAAGCATTAAACTATCCGTGTAGGCCTACCATGAGCGGCAGGTTAGAAGCAATGGACGTTGGTAATGTACGCCTACTAATAATTATTGATGATCGCCAATTACAGGTGTTTTATTTATCACAGCATAATCCGCATTGCGCCGCATTTTCTCACTTTACCAAGAAACGGTTCTGGTAAGATCTTATGCATGTAAATGCAAGCCAACTCGATTTTAGATACATGTATAAAATTGTATATCGACCGCATTCAGTTCAGCCTCGACCAGGGCTGTATACGCGGGCCTATTCGCACCTCCCAATTAATATTTGTGTGCAGTAGGCCTACACGGAAAAATGACCTGCAGACAGGTTGCCTTGGTAACTGTTGCGTGTAGGCTATACTGAGTACTCGTCTCTAATTTTGCCAGTACAATCCTGGTTTCGGTTCTGCTCACTTTCAGTGAATCTGATCGGGTAAAATCCGTTAAATCACATACTTTGACGACCCGTGAAACCGTGAAAGTAGAAAACAAAGGCGCGGCACTCACTCACAAGGGAAAAACACGGCACTTGACTAGTGAAGGATCTCAACCGATCAAAATAAGTAGCAGGCCGAAGCCAACCAGTCGCGATATGAGCCTCAGGTCTAGAGCACATTTAAATTTGGAGAATCCAAATAGGTCTCGGCTCGTGAGGATATACGCACAGTTATTAGCAGCTGTCGGGAGAAGACCCGTCTGACCTTGACAGTGTGTAGATGGACATCAAGTGTCGATACTCTCGTGTTACAGATGTTCGAAAGGTCGAAGATGACTACAGCTGCAACGATGCCTACAAATCACGACGTCAGACTGTCCCGCTGACAAAAAGCAAAGACGACCAGGTGACCAGGTCGCAATTTTTTTTATCCCAAACTGGCCAACGGTGGTGGTGACCCCATCTCCCCTTCCCTTCCTTGTGTAGGCTATGCGTGCGCACGGGCAAGGGGAGAGGCCTATATGTAGCCTCGGAAAAATGCACGTAAACTATAATGCAATAAGGCCTCCTACGACGTCCACATATTAGCCTATTAATTTATAGTTGCTCGGTACTTTCCTATAATAGCCTACATGCATATAGTCGTCCTATGGCATTTGACTACACCAAAATTATATAAGGCCATTCTGTTCAGATTTCAACAGTAAACCATTACGGCTAACAAACTGTAGCTATCAAATAATAATAATAATAATACTTACGATGTTTGACAAGAACAGAATGATGTAAGCTTAGTCTATGGTAACATACATGGTAGAGAGAAGCTTAGACTATTTGTAGGCCTACGTAGGCTATACGCACAGGACACATTATATACCTATTATTATAATTATATTATTGTAATTATTGTAATTATATTATAATTATATTAATTAGTAAATAGTAATTATTATAATTATATTATAATTATACTTAAATTACATTAAAATTATTATTATATTATTATAGTTGTATTATAATTATATTATTATATTATGCACGCGCACATTTTGGTTTCTCCCCCTACCCTATGAGACTGAGAAATAGATAGATAGATATTCGTTTTATTGACAAAATAACCGATCGACATAACGCGACAGTTAACAAGCACAAAGGAGCAGCGGATAAAGCCTAGTAAATGTTTTTATACAGCATCCGTGTTATGAAGCTTTTATTGTTTTTATTGGTTGGTTCGAATATCTAGAAAGGAGCCATTCATCCTATATTATGGATGTCTCCTTTCTCAGTCTCAATACCCTGTAGGCTACTTACCCCATAGGCGCCGCCTCTTTGTCAGGGCTGTTTTTAAGGAATTTTTTGAACTGCACAACTCCTTCTTTCCTTTCCCATCGTTCATGGTAAATTACTTCCAATCGGACATTTTGCTGGTTTTAACTGTAGAGAAATGCTTCTACAACAGCACAAATCCTTTTAGAACTGCATATTTTGTGAAAAACTGCACGTTAAAAAATCCCTGCTCTTTGTATATAAACGAACTGACTTTCTGGCCTCACAAATTCAATTAGAACTGCAGTTTTGTGCAGAACAGCAGTACACTAAACGCCCGAATTGTTCACATGTTAAACACCGTCGTTACGAAAGTTACCACTAATATATATAAATGCTTGCTCCGCCCTTACGTCGCATGAGCTGGTCACCCGGTACCGTTCCTATAACACGTTAACTACAATTATACCTGTAACAAGTGAACTGCGGGATCAATCTAATTGCTGGATGGAATCTCTCCAGCTCCAGCTTTTCCCGTGCATTCCATACATAGGCGCACGCAGATACTTTCTAGGAGAGGGGAGTAGCAAAACAAAATGGTAAAGGTCGACTTTTTAGCCAGAGCATGAAAAACGCAAGGAGAAAATTAAGAACATGAGTATTTTTCATAGAGGTATCTACATATAAATGTCTCAGTTTCACTTTATATATCACATATAATTTGTGCTCTAATTGAGAGGAATTGTATTTTTTTTAAATGGTAGCAAAAAATATGTGCGATTTTTCCAGGAGGGCAAGTGCCTCCCTCTCTTGACCCCGATGTGCGGGCGCCTATGCATCCGCTTGTAGCCCACTTATCTTTGCTCCATCTAATTTCATAACAAAATAGAAATATTAAATTAATCGAAAATCAATAAGCCTGCTGTGATCTGAGAACTAAATTCTTCGTCGAAAATTAAGCTAAAATTGTAGTGTTTTTTTTGAAGTATGGAGCAATGACCATTGATAATGTACGCCTACAAATATTATTACTGATGATCGCCAATTACAGGTGTATTATTTATCACAGCATAATCCGCAATGTGCCGCATTTTTCTCACTTTACCAAGAAACGGGTCTGGTAATTAAGTCTTTCAGTCAACTCAAAATCATAAAATTTTACGAATATTCCAACAACGGATGAGAACAAATTGTCTAGTATGCATGTAGGCTAAATGCAAGTCAACTAGATTTTAGATATCGGCCGCATTCAGTTCGGCCTCCGCCAGGGCTGCAATCGAGGGCATAACCTATACGCGGGCCTACTCAACTCCCGATTAACATTTGTGTGCAGTTTGCCTACACGGGAAAATTACCTGCAGACAGGTTGCTTGGTAACTGTAGCATGTACTCGTCTTTAATTTTGTCAGTACAATTCTGGCCTCGGCTCTGCTCACTTTCAGTGAATCTGATCGGGGGCCCGGTAGAGTAGTGGTTAACACGCTGGCCAAGAGAGCGAGAGGTAGTGAGTTCGAGCCCCCGTTGGGCGGATTTGCTTTGTAGGCTGCCATTGGCGCCGTGTAATTACAAAGCTGTCTGTTCAGTTGGTAGTTAAGTTTAATTAAGATTACTGCATAACTTGTAAATGTAAAGCGCAGTGCGTCTTGCAGGCGTTTAATTAAAGAAAAGATTATTATTATTATTATTAAATCACGAGCTTTGACGACCCGTGAAACCGTGAAAGTAGAAAACAATGGCGCGGCACTCACTCAAAAGAGAAAAACACGGCACTATTAGGCTATAGTGAAGGATCTCATGACTCGATAAATTAATTGATCTTGTCATGGCTCATGACGGTCCCATGGCTTCTTTAAAAGAATTTCTGGAAGTGCGCATGCATGACAACTAAGATTTATAATTATTTATAACTGCACAAAAGTGCTTCACAACTGTGCAAATTTATTTAGAGCTACAGTTTTGTGCAGAACAGCTGCACACTAAATTAAAACCCTGATTTTCCCATTTTAGACACCGGCGTTACGAAAGTTACCACCAATATAATTATATCTCTGCTCCGAGTTTATGTTGCATGTACTGGACAGGGAGTAGCAATCCTATAACACGTCATTATGCAATACCTGTAAGGCTGTAACAAGTGAACTGCGGTATCAATTTAATTGCTCTATGGAATCCCTCCAGTTACAGCTATTTCCATGAATTCCATACCTTCCGGTCACTCGCCATCATCTTCCTAAGGCTCATCTACCCATCACTCTATAGGGCTTTTCGTTAGAAACTAAAGTTTCAATTCCTTATAGATAGCCTACTCTTACCCCGACTCACTCATCTTCCACCTTCAAATTATCGACATCAACGCCATCCACCTTGACAAGTAGACCTATTGGCTACTCTTACCCTGTTGCTGCTTAACGAAACTGCAATTACAAAGATGATTAGTGTCTCCCTCCTCCTCTATTCCGGCTTGGGACTGGCACTGTCAGAGTACAAAGTGGCGGGTTTAGATATAGGGCCTACTCTGCCGCTTCTGATTCTTCTTAACCTGACTACCCTTTTGGACAACCCTTCTTACTAGACACAGCGCTCGTTGATAAGCCGGTGCCCTGCGCTTGGTTTTCTAAAAATGCTGGGATTACGATTAGGATTCGCTATACTGATTACTGAATGAACTGCATACAGTAGGCTGCATGAGTCCGATGGAAGGGGCATATGACGTGAGAAATTCCCCAGCCCGAGTTAATGAGCCAGCTGCTTAAGTCAGCGGGCCAACCTGTGCCCGTGTTCAAAGAATCTTGCCTTGAACCAATGCATTGCAGACGGGCTATTTTGGGAGAAAGAAAGACTTTTTCCTGGAACGCAAGACGTGGCTCGATCGTGACCTGTGCAGCAGAGATACATTGCAGTTATATAATTTAGATTATACGAACACGTCGCACTGCGTCTTCGCTACATTAGTCGTGTATAATGATGGCTGCTCTTTCGTACTCCCTACAGTGGTTCTTCATTACAATAATTATATATATATATATACACGCACAAACGTCGCACATGTATATTGTATAATCGTATCATGCATATGTACAATTGTACATATATAATTACATAGACTATGCAGATATACATACCTAGAAATGATTATAAATTTGGACATAGTTGCTCACAACAGTCGGAATACATTTCGTTCTCCCTACGGGTTCTTCATTACAATAATTACATATAATTATACGCGTTGCACATGTATTATATATATATATATTCATATATATATATATATTCATATATATATATTCGGGACTTTCGGGTATACATCTTTGTATAATTATACACATAAAGGCCTACAATGTATATCCATGCAACATTCTACATAATAGTCTTTGTATATTAATTATACAGTAAATGCATACATAGATGGCATGTAAAAAAGGAGAGAGGAGATCTCAAAAGATAGGTCCATTATTGGATTGGATGATGAAGGATGGTTGCATTGGTTGCACATACATGTAGCAGACTGCAGAGTGAGAGAGATAAACAATGAGATAAATGGCGATATTGGACCAGAGAGAAAGAAAAAGCAGAGAACTGGAAGAAGAAGATACATAATATACACCACCGTATAAGCAGAAATACATGCACATACACAGACAGACACATGCAAACACACGTGCACACACATACACACACACACACACACAGACACACAAACAGACAGACACACTGACAGACACACGCAAACAGACAGACACACACAGACAGACATATATTATACACACACACGCACACACAATCATACACAAACACACATACGCGCGCACGCGCACACACGCACTAATACACGCCTGCGCAATTACACACTCAGACACAAACACACACACACACACACACACACATACACACAAGTATATCCATACAACACACACACACACACAAACACACAGGTGTACACAAGTACTACACACACACACACACACACACACGCATGCACGTGGATAAATCGTAATAATGTGTACATCGCCGTGCACAAACAACATCTATACTCGTTGACGCGGATCTTTTTACACGTTCACCACATTTCGTGACAGGCAAATAGAATCAGGAGTTGGATTAGCAAAACCTAGACGACGACGACGACGACGACGATAAGATGGACCGACCGACCGACCACAAAGACCAGGAGGAGTCCTGGACCCGAGACGAAGGCAAGTCCACTGCAGAGTGTACATGTACATGGGATGAAAGAGAAATGGAAAGGAGAGATGCTGCTGCTACTGCTGCTGCTGCTGCTGTGCCACGGGGAGCGCTCAGCGCAGGTGTTATTATTCACTGCCAACATGACTTACACGAGTGAAGTCATCGGGTCATGTATATATATATATATATACATGTATATACATGCATATACACATGTATGTACATGTATATATGGAGACAGACAATCCGCCGCCGAATCACCACAAGCGCAGTGATAATATTACTCGAGTGCATGACCTAAAGTAGTTCATTTTGTGACATAAAGTGCTTAGTTGACTTGCGTGGAGTGCGCCGTTGACACACTAGGCTACTCAGCGTGCACTATGCAGTTGACCATAAATGTGATTATAGGGCTTGGGTGGTGGGTGGGGGGAAGTATGTCTCGAGTTCAACCACATCGAAAGCAATAATATCAGAAATTTAAAACTAATTCCGTTTGTATGTATATGTGTCTGTCTCTGTCTCTCTCTGTCTTTATTTGTTTCTTTCTGTCTCTCTCTGTTTTTCCTTTTTGTTTCTTTCTGTCTGTCTCTGTCTTTCTGTCTGTCTGCCTCTGTCTGACTCTATCTCTCTTTCCCTGTCTGTCTCTGTCTGTCTCTCACACACACACACACGCACGCACACACACACACACACACACACACACACACACACACACACACACACACACACACACACACACACAGAATCAGAGATAGCGTCTCTGAGTAGCAGGAATCTTGAAGGGCAAATTCTTATCGTTTTTATTGATTATGCCACTATACGTTCATTGGCATGTACCCAATAATTGGAAATCCAGCAATCTTTCTGACTACGCCATAGCCTACTATAATTGTCAATTTGCAATTGTCGAGTGTGCACTGCAGTGTGCGGTCGACTTTTGGATCGTCAAGCGCGTAGCATGAGTTCTTAATGTCAACTCAAGTCTGCTTCCGTCGATGAACTCCTACTCACCAGCTCGAGTATGCTCAGCATGAGCATTCGTCTGCAGTTAACATATCCGACTCAATCCGATAGACATTGGTGAAGTGACAGACGCGGTCAGTCTCTGCAGTTGTTTCAGTTTATCGACCCTGTGCAGTGGCGCAGCCAGGAATTTTTTATTGGGGGGTTGCTTTTTTGGCCTGACCGAACACCCTTTCTGACACTAACACAACAGTATTACAGTAAATAAAAAGGGAACAAAGTAACAAAGGGAATAAAGTAAGAAAAACAATTGTTACTACAAGCAATTGTTTTGTTTTTTTCTTATTTAAGTGGATAAATAACCTTAACAAACTTTTTTCCTAGGCCAATGGGGGGTTTTAATCCCCGAAACCCCCTTGTCTACGCCACTGACACTGTGTGATACCAAAGATCATTAGCGTCGCCCTCCTCCTTTATAGGCCTACATGCTTTGGACTGGCATTGGCAGAGAACACGAACAAAGTTAGCTTCTGTAGGAATTGGACGCAAATTTATGCAGATGATGACAAAAGATGAGGAAGGATTATTGCTCCAATATAGGCTACACTGTGTCCGAATAAATCGGGCACCCTTTTTATAATGTGAATAAAACAGGCAAATCTTAATCGATTTTCAAAACTGTTTTTTCCTGAGATAATTATCTTACACTGATTCAAAAATGAAGTTTCTGGTATGAATATTGACGTCACACAGTGGCGTAGCCAGGAATTTTTCATGGGGGGGTTTTATGGCCGGAAACCCTGTTTTTTGCTATTTTTCTTACTTAAATGGAAAAATAACCTTAAAAAAATCTTTTTTTCGGAGCCAATGGGGGGGTTTTAACCCCCGAAACCCCCCCCTTGCCTACGCCACTGACGTCACAATTACGTCATTGGCATCAGCTCTTGCACTTGTTCGATATTTTGATCTATCAGTGCAGTTCTCGGTCTACCGCTACCAGCGCGACGCTCCGACGAACCGGTCAAATCAATTTTCTTAGAAGCTTATTTAGACCGCTCACTGTCCATCCCTTGTCCGGAAATTTTCGAATAAACTTTTTTGCGCCGTAATGTTTATTTTTCTGTAAGAATTTTATTACAATTTTGTCTTCTTGGCTGAACGCCATTCTCTAACGATTTTTGTTGACATTTGGTTTCGATATGTAAATTAACGACGTCATTAGGACTGAATTTTTTAGTGAAGGCCGTTCATAAATTACCAATTTGTAGATAATTATTATCCAAAGCATTTCCCTGTCTCTACCGCATCAAGCCTGCATGTATAATTGTATATACCGAGTCATAACAGTCCAACGGGAATAGACATATAAATGCAAATGCACTCGATTTATATAGCGACCGCAAGAATAATAACTGATGGTTTCGATGACCAGGATTATTTTTACCGTGAACAAATGATTATGGTCAGATCCTCCTTCACCACCAATGTCCGTTGCAATAGGTGCAAACGCCATTTACAGTCCCAGTGAATTGTATCGACAGTGCTTGCCAGAGTCGTCGTAGCCAGGAATCAATTTGGCGAGGTCACAATTATTCGAGGGTCTCCAGGGGATGAGGTCGCAAGAACACAGAAACAGCCCAAAAGATTATGGTGGGGTTGAGCCAAGGGCAGATACAGGAATTTTCCGAGTCAGAATTGCTGGTCAATAATAAAGAAATTTCTATTGGTGGTCAAAAATAAAGAAATTTCTGAATGGATTGCCGGATTGCTCCCGCCCCTGGGTTGAGCACCTAAAATTCCCCCAAAACGCCGGTAGTACTGGCCCGAGATTTAATCTATGAAATAAGCCATCTTCGAAGTCCATTAACTGCAGAGTGGTCGAAGGATTCGATGCTGGTCCATATATAATTATGATACTCGTACGTGATCAACGTATTTGCGGATATGTTATGCATATGTTGACATACATGTGTACGACGCGTTGCACTCTTCCATTGCAGATTACAATGATTCGCGATGAAACAACAGCATCCTCCGTCTCCTCTTCCCCATGCTCCTCATCCTCCCCATCGATCTCCGTCGACCGCGTCTCCACCTCTTCCTCCTCCACCTCCGCCAGCCTCAGCAACCCTCCTCCATCATCATCATCTCCATCACCAGACGCCATCATCGCTCACCTCGTCGTCCTCGTCCTCTTCCTGCTCCTCTTCAACGCCACCGTCATCCTCGGCAACAGCCTCGTCATCTCCGCCATCCTCACCGACGACCGTCTCCGCTCCGTCACCAACACCTTCGTCGCCTCGCTGGCCGTCGCCGACCTCCTCCTCGGTCTGACCGTCCTGCCCTTCTCCAGCTCCAACCAGGTCCTCCACTACTGGCCGTTCGGCGGGGCATGGTGCTCCGTCTGGTTGGCAGTCGACGTCTGGCTGTCGACGTCGTCCATACTCAACCTCTGCGCCATCAGCCTCGATCGCTACCTGGCCATCGGGTACTCGTTCCGCTACCCGCGCCTCATGACCCCGCAGCGGGCAAAGCTCTTGGTCGCAGCCGTCTGGGTGGCAGCCTTCCTCATCTGTTTCCCGCCGCTGCTCGGATGGCGACGGTTGAAACCTCTGATCGCTGAACTCAACCGGACAGTGGAAGTGGAGTTATCAATGGACACAGGAGGTATAAGGGGACTGCCTGCCTTTCTGCGGTTCGACGAGATAACTGGTGAATCCTTTCCAGGTAATCGTACGTCTGCAGCTTTCGAGGTGGAGGATGGGGAAGAAGAGAGAGGTGATGAATCGGCAATCCCGGATCGGTCCATATCATCGCAGCAGGATAGTAGCCCCCAGTGTCAGCTGAACTCCGAATCCGGTTACGTCATCTACTCAGCGTGCGGCTCCTTCTGGATCCCGATGTGCGTCATGGTCTTCTTCTACTGGCGCATCTACGTGACGGCGAGTCGCAACAGCAAGGCCTTACGACGTGGCTTCGTCGTAGTTCAGTGCGTCGACACCAGAGGCGCTGGTGGCGAAGGATTAGGCGCCTTCCATTCCGACTCCATGGCTCTCCGCGTCCACCGTGGAGGCAGCTACGCGGCAACATCAGGTCCATCGTCTAAGTCGGCGTCGTGTCGGAGTGCTCCCTCCTCCCGACCGAGCGACAGTAGGAGGAGCAACGCACCGCTGCGTCAGAGATCCCTCGACTCGGCAGAGGTAACTCAGCCGAGCGTTGCCGTCGAAAATCCACGGTCGAGTTACGCCACCAGGAGGCAGCACCTGCTAAGGTCGAAATCAGTCGACGCGGAACACAACGTCCGAACCGGACAAGAAGTAGTCCCGAAGCAGGAGACGCGCAGGGATCCGCCACCGAAGGGTCCGATAAAACGCGGGCTGAGTGCGACGCTGTTCCGCGCCGACGGCTTCCAGGCCCGATCCCACCTGCACCGGTTGAACAAGGAGAAGAAGGCGGCGAAGACCATCGGGATCATCGTCGGCTGCTTCGTCGCCTGCTGGGCTCCCTTCTTCACCGTCTACCTGCTAGGGGCCTTCTGCGACCGATGCACCTCCGACCGGGTCTTCAGCGTCTTCTTCTGGCTCGGATACTTCAACTCGGCCATCAATCCGTTCGTCTATGCGCTCTGCAGTCGAGACTTCCGCACGGCTTTCAAGAAGCTGCTCCGGTGTCGAGGAATGCACTCCGGGGGTCATGAGGGACTGCGGCGAAGAACGAGAACGTCCGAAGAAACAGCACTCCGTCGTCTGGCTAGCACTGACCATTAAACGCCCCACCCCTCAGAGCCACGGCTCCAAGGGGTCACGCCAAGGGTCGGTCTGGTCACGGGTCCCCTTCATGTTGTCGAAATTTTATGTCCAGAGAACCCAATAAAATGGTTAAATCGCTGGAACTGTTTATTTACAGGCGTTCAGTCTTAAACAAAATTGATGGGTAGACACATGGCCATAGTTCCAGATAGGCC
Source organism: Lumbricus terrestris (assembly GCA_949752735.1). Classification (NCBI taxonomy): domain Eukaryota; kingdom Metazoa; phylum Annelida; class Clitellata; order Crassiclitellata; family Lumbricidae; genus Lumbricus; species Lumbricus terrestris. Next base: position 5,212,241 of record OX457042.1, on the reverse strand, counting down.
TAGACATCCAAATAGGCCCTAGGGTCACACAGTCAGACAAGCAGTGAGACGGCTAAGTTAGATTGCTGTTTGGCATAAGCGTAGGAGGCGCCGGTCCAGAGGGGGCAAACGCCCTCCCAAATTTCGGGCGAGGCGGTTTTTTCAGGCAAGCAGACCCGGGAAAATATTAAACAACTGTAGGCTACTTGAAGTTCAACGCCCATCTACGCCACATTATCTCTCAGTTCCAATTTGCCCTTATCGAATTAGACACTTAGGGGAGAGTGCTCCAAGACGCCCATGCTAAGGAAAATTGTGCATTTCTTCGGTATGTATTCCAAGAGAAGAACATGTTTGACCCCAATGCAAAGAGTGATCATTAATGAAGCTATGACAACAACTATAGAACTTAATTCAATAAGACCAATTGTGTAAATTTAAAAAAGTAGACCCCTCCAAACTGGGCGTCTTAGGAACCCTATACTACAAGACGCCCATAGGATGGGCATCTTGGAGCAATGGAAATTGACTAAAACGATCATGCATTTTTAGACTAAAAGAAAAAAACTGCATATGAGAGAAAACAAACTGAACGAAGACTAAAAGGTCCTAAAGATACAAAGCAATTCAAAACTCAAGAAGCAAAACCCAATCTCATGTTGTAAGTCATTATTGCCATTTTCACAGACTAGTGATAAAAGTCACACACGAATTCTTGGGATGTCTTTTTGTCTGTACATTCTTCATGACACCAACATTTACACTTCCTGCATTCTTTCCATTTCACTGAAGTTTTGGGCAAGGGTGAAATAGATTCAATAAACACTGACAAATTTGCATATGGGTCCGTATTTGTATGAGTAAAAGGTGGTCCATACTTGTAACAATACCAAAGAAAGGAGATCTAACCCTATGTACAAACTATAGAACAATTGCACTGATAAATCATATGGGGAAGGTGCTCATGATAATTCTCCTAAATCGGCTAAAGGCAAGAACGGAGCAATACATGTCGGATGAGCAGGCAGGTTTTAGAAAGGATAGAAGTACTGTTCAACAAATCCTGATGTTAAGATTAATTGCAGAAAAAGCCAAAAGGAAAAACAAACATGTCTATAACTGTTTTATTGATTTTCAAAAGGCATTTGATTCCATCAAGCATGAGGTAACTTGGGCAATATTGGAATCCTATGGAGTAGGCAAGAGACTGATAGAAATCTTAAAGAATATTGCAGAGAGGTCAAAGTCTGCGGTAAGAGTCGGATGGGAAGTAGGAGGGTGGTTTCTGACTACAATAGGCACAAGACAGGGTGATCCAATTTCACCAAACACATTTATTTCATACTTGGAAAGAGTAATGGAGAATACTCAGGAGAATTCAGCTGGAGTCTCTGTACAAGGAGAGAAAATTAATAACTTGCGATTTGCAGATGACATTGACTTACTGGAGTATAGTTGCGAAAGGTTACAAGAAAGTGTAGGTGGGCTAAATAATGATGCACAAAGGGCTGGGTTAAGAATAAATGTGGACAAAACAAAAACAATGGTGTTTGGGAGAGAAACAATAGACAAGGAAATCAAAGTGCAAGATCAGACGATTGAAAATGTAACACAGTTTGTGTACCTGGGCAGCCTCTTGACGTGGAATAACGACTGCACAAAAGAAATAAAGACAAGAATAGCAAAAGCAAAAGGAGCCATGGCAGGACTGAACACCATCTGGAGCAGCAAGCAAATAAGTTACAGGACTAAATTGAATGTCTTAATGACATGTGTGTTCAGCACAGCACTATACGCATGTGAGGCATGGACTGTCAAGAAGACGGATCGAGATAAGATATTGGCCTTCGAAATGTATTGCTATAGAAGAATATTACATCTGAATTGGACAATGAAGGTTACAAACAAGGAGATTCGTAGCAGGCTAAATATAAAAGAAGACCTTATGCAGAAAATTATGAGGAGGAAACTCAGCCTATTCGGACATATATGTAGAATGGAGGATGACAGAAAGATAAAAAGTGTGATGCTGGGAAGTATGGATGGTAATGGAAGAAGAGGACGACCAAACAGAGAGTGGATAGACGACATCAAAGAGTGGTGTAATCAAGACTTTTACAGCTTAAGCAGATCTGCTCAGGACCGCGGACTTTGGAGGAGAGTGATAAAATGTGCATTGGACACCTACGGGTTGTTAACCCATGGATAATGATGATGATGATGAAAAGGTGGTGTCATGGTGGGTACCGATTTTTGGCCATTTGCTTATAGTATCAAAGACGCTCATGGGCGTCTTGTAATCTCTAGGCTTCCTATACACTCAAGACGCCCATTAGTCGGGTCAATCTGCGACACGACCCGGAAAAAATTGCAAGAAAGCGTTTTATGATGATTTTATGGTATATTGGGTCTGGTGATGAACATACTAAAAGTTGCCAAAAATTGCACCACGGCAAGTGGGCTAATTTTGGCGGGAAAAAAGATGGCCGCCAATTGGACTAGGCATGGAATCTGGAAATTATACTGTTAGAAGCAAATCATGTAATATATTGCTAACATGCTTTTCTAAACTAATTCGACCCTCCTGAAAACGAAAATCGTGGTTAGCAAGCTTGATTTTTAGCGGTTGCATGGGAAAACAAGATGGCGGCCAAAATGGCGGTCTATAATTGATTCAAAAGGTTGTATAGTCGGGTCAATCTACGTAATGATCCGCAAAATTGTAAGAAGGCGTTTTATGATGATTTTCTGGTTTATTGGGTCTGGTGTTTAACATACTAAAAGTTGCAAGAAATCGGACCACAGCAAGTGGTCTAATTTTGGCGGGAAAAAAGATGGCCGCCAATTGGACTAGGCATGGAATCTGGAAATGATACTGTTAGGAACAAATCATGTAATATATTGCTAACATGCTTTTCTAGACTAATTCGACCCTCCTGAAAACGAAAATCGTGCTTAGCAAGCTTGATTTTTAGCGGTTGCATGGGAAAACAAGATGGCGACCAAAATGGCGGCTTATTGCTTAAAAGGCTGTAAGTCGGGTATTGTATGTGATTTGAACACGATTTTGCAATTAAAATTAAGATGTATGGGTTCTAGTCATGCAATGGAATCAAAGACACGTATGTAGCACTGGAAGAAAACCAAAATGGCGGGAAAATGGCGGCCAGAATGTTGAAATTGCTAAAAGTGAAGTGATGTATGCAATGGAACATGTCTCGAAAATGGATGGATCTTTCGAAGGCGGAGGCGGACGAGAAGTGGAATGGGGTAGAAGGCGAATGGAATCTATCCTGCTCAATACCATCCTCCACCAACCCATCCACATCATCATCAGCATCATCTCCATCACAGCCTGACATCAAACGGCGCTGGAGGGGTTCATTCCAGCAACGTCTCAGAAGCCAGGTCTACGGGCACTTGCCGGGAACACTCAAACGGGACAAGAGTTTGCTATCCATGGCGCATCTATCAGCGCACCCCTACGAACCGTACACCCGAGGGAGGCTGCCCTTACCATCCGCTGTTCCATCGTCGTCGTCGCGTGTCCTCCAGCCGTCGTCCAGTCCCAACCCGCACACTACGAACCTCTTCTCTTTGCGCTATTCTCCCCCTCGCGTTGCCAGCCTTCGTCTGGCAAAAGGAGCGCTAAGAGAACGATCATCTCCCACGGGTGGCCTCGAACGACTGTCTGGCAAGGGTGGTCACGACCACCAGCACCACCATCAACACCACCACCTAGAGATGGAAGAGATCAACACGAAGGACCTAGCGCAGAAGATTAGCAGTGAGGTACAGCAACCCTCCTCCAACTATCGATTCAGACTGAGCCCCTGAAACATCGCTGTGCAAACAGTGGTTTCTACTATAATGTGATCTGCGTTTGGAGTGCAGAAAATAGTTCAACAACTTCCATCTCAAGGTGGTGGTGGAGCTGGTGGTGCAGGTGGTGGTGACCGCCCTTGCCAGACAGTCGTTCAAGGCCACCCGTGGGAGATAATCGTTCTCTTAGCGTTCCTCTTGCCAGACGAAGGCTGGCAACGCGAGGGGGAGAATAGCGCAAAGAGAAGAGGTTCGTAGTGTGCGGGTTGGGACTGGACGACGGTTGGAGGACACGCGACGACGACGATGGAACAGCGGATGGTAAGGACAGCCTCCCTCGTGTGTACGGTTCGTAGGGGTGCGCTGATAGATGCGCCATGGATAGCAAACTCTTGTCCCGTTTGAGTGTTCCCGGCAGGTGCCCGTAGGCCTGGCTTTTGAGACGTTGCTGGAATGAACCCCTCCAGCGCCGTTTGATGTCAGGCTGTGATGGAGATGATGCTGATGATGATGTGGATGGGTTGGTGGAGGATGGTATTGCGCAGGATAGATTCCATTCGCCTTCTACCCCATTCCACTTCTCGTCCGCCTCCGCCTTCGAAAGATCCATCCATTTCCGAGACATGTTTCCATTGCATACATCACTTCACTTTTAGCAATTTCAACATTCTGGCCGCCATTTTCCCGCCATTTTGATTTTCTTCCAGTGCTACATACGTGTCTTTGATTCCATTGCATGACTAGAACCCATACATCTTAATTTTAATTGCAAAATCGTGTTCAAATCACATACAATACCCGACCTACAGCCTTTTAAGCAATAGGCCGCCATTTTGGCCGCCATCTTGTTTTCCCATGCAACCGCTAAAAATCAAGCTTGCTAAGCACGATTTTCGTTTTCAGGAGGGTCGAATTAGTCTAGAAAAGCATGTTAGCAATATATTACATGATTTGTTCCTAACAGTATCATTTCCAGATTCCATGCCTAGTCCAATTGGCGGCCATCTTTTTTCCCGCCAAAATTAGACCACTTGCTGTGGTCCGATTTCTTGCAACTTTTAGTATGTTAAACACCAGACCCAATAAACCAGAAAATCATCATAAAACGCCTTCTTACAATTTTGCGGATCATTACGTAGATTGACCCGACTATACAACCTTTTGAATCAATTATAGACCGCCATTTTGGCCGCCATCTTGTTTTCCCATGCAACCGCTAAAAATCAAGCTTGCTAACCACGATTTTCGTTTTCAGGAGGGTCGAATTAGTTTAGAAAAGCATGTTAGCAATATATTACATGATTTGCTTCTAACAGTATAATTTCCAGATTCCATGCCTAGTCCAATTGGCGGCCATCTTTTTTCCCGCCAAAATTAGCCCACTTGCCGTGGTGCAATTTTTGGCAACTTTTAGTATGTTCATCACCAGACCCAATATACCATAAAATCATCATAAAACGCTTTCTTGCAATTTTTTCCTGGTTCACCGAAGTTTTTTCGTAGATTGACCCGACTACATGGGCTTCTTGTAATCTCTATGCTACCCATGTATTCAAGATGACCATGGGCATCTTGTAATTTTCGAGTCCTGCTCTACTGACGCCATTTTATTTAACGAGATCATTGTTTAAGATTTAGGTAAAACCATTAAAACAACTGCAAGTGAGCACAGAATAAACGTTGAAATGCGCGAATTGGTACTGCATACGGTAAAAGAGAAAATTTGGAAGATTCGTAAATGTGTACTTACTCAAAAGTGGTGAAAATCTAGAAAATTGATTTATCGCGTCAATATCTCGAATACTGAAACATTATTGTTATGGGAGGTTCACAAAATGTCGCTGCATGCAATGAGACAACTAAAACACGAATATGTATCTTTTCAACCGTTTTAAAGGGGGTGGGCATCTTATCCGCCCTGGGCGTCTTGTAGCACTCTCCCCTAGTCTAGCTCACAACCACCACGGCTAAGAAATTCGTGGGAAAGTTCTGAATTCACGGTAGCATTTTGCAAATGATTTCGAAAATCGCAACAAATTCACGAGTCGAAATTTGTCCGAAAATCGCGACTATTCGTTCGGGGTCAAGCAGGGTCGATGAGAAGAATTCCCGACCCCTAGTCAGAGCTCTCACGGATCCCAACTTCAGCAGCCATGGGAGCCATAAGAGGCGTTCGCAGCATCGGTCTCATGGTAGGCAACTGAAACTTGCACACAATATCTTACATGCTGCATGGTTAGCACTGAAAAACGAGACAGCTGCCACATACAAAATTGAAAAAAATTTGGAACAATGAAAACCCGGTTTTGCTCATTAATTGTCATGACTTCGAAAATCGCAACACTGAATGCATGAACCTGAATCAAAATACTAATCGCCTAAACATAATTATGGACAGGACAAAAATGAGATTAATGCAATATATTAATATAGAATAAAACTTCATAGGCCTATTGCTTTTCCCTACTCTAAAATTAAGCGAGTGTGGGTTTTTTGTGTGTACAACTGTACATGACATTGTAGGCCTAGGTTATTTGTGTCTTTTTTCAGAGAGGTTAAGTTCTAGGCCTATGTTGAGAAGAAAATGACACACGTGAATGAGTAGATTTCAAAATCCAGCAATCTAAAATTGATTGAGTTCTCTCATCAAGGAACAGCCTCAGTTAGAGGAATTCAGTTCGAGAATTTCTAGGCCTATTCTTCAAGAGATCTATACTCAGAATGACCGCAGAAAGATGATAACCCGATTTATCATTTCTGTCGCATTTTCTCCGATCCCAGACGAGTACGGCAATTAGGCGGAATCACGCTAAATCCCGTTAGCTGTATATATAGGCCCTAATAGCTAGGTCAAGCTAAAACTTGACGTAGCCTACCGCACTACGCTCCCCCCTTAATCTACAGAGTTTTATATCGGCCGAATTTATACGATTCTTCATACTAGGCCTACTGCTTGATATTTTTGAGCCGTTAGAGCGTTTTCGTTTCCAAAAACTCACACTGATAATTATAGGCCTAATATTCCTGGGACTTCGCTTTGTTCTCTTTCTCGCTGGCCCGCATATCAACGGAGGAATAAACTTTTCTTTCTCGTCAATCCAATTCATTGAATTCACCAATGCAAAACGAAGATAAAGAACATAACTAACAACAAAAACGAGAAGAAAGAACATTACCGAGAACGAAAACCGGAAAGAAAGCACATAACTAGGAACAAAAACGATTAAGAACAAAAGAAACAAAAACCGAAAACTACCGAAAAAGGACCAACGAACAAAACCGAACAGACATAACGTAATTAAGAATGAAAACGAAAAGAAAGAACACAACGAAGAACGAAAATTAAGAAGACAACATAGCTAAGAGCGAACACGGAAAGAAAGAACACAATAGGCCTACCAACGAAAACGACCATGAACGAAAACGTTTAAGAATATAGACTACTAAAGAACGAAAACGAAAAGAAAGAACACAACTAACAACGAAATCGAAAAGAACGAACATAATTAGCAACGAAAGTGAGAAGAAACAACACTAGACTTACCAAGAAATAAAACGAAAAGAAAGCACATAACTGAGAACGAAAACGACTTAAAACAAAACAACAAAACGAAAACGACCAAAAAAGACCTTCGAACAAAACCGAACAGAAAGAACTTTACTAAGAACGAAAACAAAAAGAAAGAACATAACGAAAAACGAAAACGAACGCAAATGAAAAGAAAAAAACATGGCAAAGAAAAAAAAACTAAAAGAAGTAAAATCACTAAAAGCGAAAACGATTAAGAACGTAAATGGAAAACAGAACATTAGCAAGAACGAAAACTAGGCCTACAAGAAAGACAACATAACTAACAACGAAAACGATAAGAAACAGAACATTAACATGAACGAAAACTGCAAGAAAGAGCATAAATACCAACGAAAACTATAAGAAAGAACACAATTAACAACGAAAGCGACTAAGAACGAAAACGACTAGGAAATAACATTATAAAGAACGAAGACGAACGAAAAAGCAACATATAACAAAACGAAGGAAAGAACATAGTTATGAAAGAAACCGGAAAGAAAGTACATAACTAAGAACGAAAATGACTAAGAGCAAAGGCGAAAAAGAACGAAAACGACCGAAAAATAACAGATCTTAGAGCAAAACCGAAAAGAAAGAACACAACAAAGAACAACAACCAAAAGGAGAACATAACTAAAACGAATTAAACGACTCAGAACAAAAACCGAGAAGAACGAAATAACAAAGAACGAAAAGGAGAAGAAAGAACATAACCAACTACGAAAACGAAAAAGGATAGAACACAACTATAATAACGATAACGATTAAGAACGAAAACAATTAAGAAAAAACATAATAAAGAACGAAAACGAAAAGGAGAGCAAAATTAAAATCTAAAACGACAAAGAACGAAAACGATTAAGAAAGAACATAATAAAGGAACGAAACGAAAAGAAGGAACATGACAAACGACAACAATAAGAAAGCATATAACTAAGAACGGAAAAATAAAAAAAAATAAAAACGACCGGACAAAAAAAGACCTAAGAACAAAACCTAAAAGAAAGAATGTAACTAAGCACGAAAACGAAAATAAGGAGCATAAATTAGCAAGCAACGAAAACAATGAGAAAGCCCATAACTAAGAACGAAAACTACTTTAAAAAAATTAAAAAGAATAAAAACGACCGTACAAAAAACAGACCGAAAGATAAAACCGAAAAAGAGAGCATAAATAAAAGCAAAAACGAAAAGTAAGAACGCAACTAAACAAAACCGAAAGCAAAGTCTATAACTAAAAAGTAACAACTAAGAACGAAAAGAACCAATAAAGAACATTGCACCAACGAAAACGAACAGATAGTGATAGAACATAATAAACCACGAAAACGAGAAGAAAGAACACAACAACGAAAATTGCTAAGAACAAAACGGCTGAGAAAGAACATAATAAAGAACGAAAACGAAAAAGAAAGAACATGACTAAAATTAAAACCGAAAAGAAAGACCATATAGGTAACTATATATACGCACGATAACGACCAAGAAACAACATAATAGGCTAAACAACGAAAATGAAAAGACGGAACATACGGTAACAAAAGAACGAAAACGAAAAGAAGTTACTTAACTAAAAACAAGAACGAAAACGACCTTGAGATGTGCTATATAAATTATTACAGCGAATGAATGGCATATATAAATAAATATATATATTTAAGAACTAAAAACAATGTTTTAAGTATCTCATTGATCCAAATCCTAAGCGACATTTTTAGCTGTGGCTGGGCTGGGAGCGCCTCTGAGTAGATTTCTTGAAGAGGCGCTATATAAATTCTCGAAATGAATGAATGAATATATATATATATATATATATATATATATATATATATATATACTAAAACTTAACTGCTATTCACATCCAATGTAGATGATACTAATTTCCTCATCGCATCACGATCATCATCGTGGTCTGTATACGAGTATCGAGCAGGTCTACTTAAAATTAATATCGTGGCGCCCATTCAAACAGGCAGCAGTATGTGGTGATCAATTCATTGAAAATGATCGAGCAGGGTCGACATAGGCTAATATTATTATAATCATAGTATTCATAGGCCTGTCGTCGTCATAATAAATTACATTAAAACAATACGCTGCTATTGGCGACCATCACGTGACCATAACGGCCATCGGCGAATTAATAAATTCTAAAAGACGACAAGGAAAGACGAGATCAATACCGAATCATCTCTGCTGAATGGGTTGATCGTCTTCAACAAATACGGTCTTCGAAGTCGCAAGCTGTTTATTTCGAAGAAATGAATAAATCCATAGACGGTTACGGAAACAACTTAATTTTCGCGATATTTGTGAAGTTTAGACGAATATGACGCTCTTCGTCTACTATTCGAACATTGATGATGTCAGCTGATGATGACGTCATTATCTTCATTGTTTTATTTGTAGCTGGATTAATGTTTATCGTTTTCTATAGCGCTATTTCAGAACTTGAACAACTTAGCCCTAACAAAAGAATTAATGAACTTAATACTTTACTCCAGAATAATCATTGCGGTGACTTGTTTAGTTTTTATCAATTGGCAATATAATTCGTTGTCATTGGATGTACGTTTTGAACCATTCTTATAATCAGTTGATCAGTTTTCCATTAAGAAATTTATGTATCATTACGTTAAAGTTTTAGGCCTATTCAGTGGCGTAGGCAAGGGGGGTTTCGGGGGTTAAAACCCCCCCATTGGGTCCGAAAAAAGATTTTTTAAGGTTATTTTCCCATTTAAGTAAGAAAAAATAGCAAAAAACAGGGTTTCCGGCCATAACCCCCCCCCCATGAAAAATTCCTGGCTACGCCACTGGGCCTATTTACAATAGTAGGCCCTACTATTGTAAATAGACCTAAAACTTTAACGTAATGATACTGGCAGTGATGCTTCAACACTATACTATACTTTAATAATATCTCGAGTGTAACTGTCGCCTACAGATTAGTCTGTCAATTGTCATCAATCTAAGGACCACAGTCTGAACGGTTTTTTTATACACTGATGAATCACGTAGTATGTCTTGTGATACAATCCATTGTCCCCAGCGTTAGTATTATTGTAGAAAAATTCAGGCTTACGGTACTGAGGGAGTTATGTGGAGTTGAGGTGTGAAAAGATTTTACTGTGGGGCCCTAACAAAGACTACGAGCTGACTACGTCAGCCCCCACACAACAATGTACGTGATACTTAATAAATGATTCTACATACCGCCATCCTAAAAGCAAACTTTGGTATTATCAAAGCATTTAAAATTTGAGATGGCGAAATTATTTGCTAGCATCGGCACAGCATAATACGCCAGACTCCTTGTAGATATAAAATTATTGTCTTTTTCAGCGCCAGTTAGGTAGGTCACAATGCTGACTCACAGATATTATTGTCATTTTTGTTATCGCTAATCATGTCGCTTAGGATTTGAACCAATGAGATAAGTGGATATCAGTCCATAATTGTCATAATCCCCTTGGATCGAAGAAAATACATTTCTGCCTGAACTTCCTTATAACAGGCACCATTTTCCAGTGGCGGTGCTAGGGGGGGCTGGGGGCTAAGCCCCCTACAAGAGGCTCAGCCCCCTAAAAAATGACCATCTTAATTATTTTACATTGAAATATCCACGGTTTTGATCGATGACTAAAAAAAAAAAAAAAAAAAAAAAAAGCCCGTCAGAAATTTTGGCGGCGAACATAGAAAATTTTCATGAGATTTTGGTCGATGACTAAAAAAAAAATGTCGTCAGAAATTTTGGCGGCGAACATAGAAAATTTTCATGAGATTTTGGTCGATGACTAAAAAAAAAAAAAAAAGGTCGTCAGAAATTTTGGCGGCGAAAATGGAAAATTTGGCCGCGGGCTTCAGCCCCTCCAAAACTGAAATCCTGGCGCCGGCACTGCCATTTTCATGTGATGTTCTGATATCACAAGATAATCAACATGCACCCAAATTAAATTACATCAGGATCTCGCAACCACACACTTTCTTATAACACAGCAATTGATATGGCTCCAGAAGACAATGCTGTAATTTTGAAGGTTCAGTGAACAAAGCATTCTCGCCAACTTACACACCGCTCTCCGTCTTGAAACACATAATACGCAGAGAAAACGGCTCCATCCTATTCAACATGCATCAAGAGTCATGCAAAGCACAATAAAACATGCGCATAATCACGCGTTTCTCTTTATTTCGTTCAAATAAAAAAAGATCCAATCAGAAGCTGTCACATGGTAACTAAAAATCAGAATTAATTTTTAGCTTTCACGCAACATGTTCTTTAAAGCTCGTCAACCACTGGTGCGTAGACGCACAACGCTCTCGAGTCGGAGTATTCGTCTCAAAAGCATCGAACAATAGAGTGTGCTTAACACTTAAACATACACAGCACTGTCACAGCTAACAGAGGTCCTGACTTGTTTTAAAACTCACCAGGTTGCACTTGCCCTTAGAAATGGTGGCACTGTGCTGTTTAGTAAGATTTGTACATTAAAAACAGGTAAACATTACGAGAAACTCTTGGCAAAGTGCATCTGCAGTTTGTCTCAACACTTCAACAAGAAGCCACGTTAGTTTTTCAGTCGCACTTAGCACGCAGTTAAAGTGCCAAGAGATAATCCATATATTACGTATGACTCACATGCATTTTGCGTACCCCTCCAATCCCCCATGCCTACGTTCAGGGCTTTTTTAGCATGCAGCTGTACACAAAATGTGCAGTTGTAGAAGCACCTCTGTACAGTTAAAACTAGCAAAGAAGGTCATTGTCCTCCGACTGGAAGTAATTTACCATGGACGATGGGAAAGGAAAGGAGTTGTGCAGTTCTAAAAATTCCTTAAAATCAGCCCTGCTGAGCCTCTCTATCCCGCCCCACCAGCTAAAACGATAATTACCTAAAGTCATTTATTCTACTGAAAGCTAAACATCATATTTGCAGGCTAAAATAAACTGTTATGTCAAATTTATTGCTTAGATCTGAAGAGAATTTAATTATAATGTAATCAAATGCCATCAGACAACGACTATAATTATGATACTTCAGTTATAAACAGACTAACGTGGATCTCTCAGTTATTTGGCATACGTACACATTTTGTCATGACCCTCCCATTCAACCATACCCACTCGTACGCAAAATTTCACAAATCCGATCACCCTTCTTCCCAGTCCAATCATCCATGACAAATTACTTCCAATCAAAGAACAATGACCTTTCTAAACTATTTTTCAACCGCACAGAAGTGCTTCTAAAACTGCACAAATCCATTTAGAACAGTACATTTTCTGTAGAACTGCACACTTTAAAAGCCCTGTAATTCTCCTCCACCCCATCACCGCATACATATTATATGAACAATTGAACAACCACTAAACTGTGTAGAACTTTTGATTCGATCATGCACACAAAGGCATTGATCTTCGCAATTCTACACACACACACAAAGGTAGCTGCAGAGTCTTTGCAAACGTAGGATTGCAGTTAAATTACGATCCCTGATAAAGTGATGACCTACTAAATAATGATATATTTTCTTTCAAGCACGACGAGCAGACACGTCAGCCGCATGACACACAGCGCCACATAAATAACTCGATATTTATAAATACAGCTACAACGAAGAAATTGCATAAAATCGGAATCCGTGCAGCAGCCGGCAAATAGTCAGCTGCAAACTTTCACTTCTCCCACACACACAGCCTTCGACACTAATTATTATTATTATTATTTCCATGCAAACACTATTTTTATTTCTTATTATGCATATCATTATGACCAGCCATTAGCATATGAAACTGAGCAATTGCGAGCAAAGGACTTGCTTGTGGTATCAATCAGGAAGGGGCTCAAACCCGTACTACCTGCAACACAAGGCGAGGGCCACAGAGCCCATTACACAAAAGCTGTATTCCATCACTGTTCTAGTAGATGAGATGTCAAATTATACGAGTATCAATAAGTGCCATTTCTCAGGCTTTCACAGTAGGTTTTTACATATGCCAACATATGAATACAAATTGAAGGTCTCGTCATTCTTTGGAATGAACAAATTAAATGTGAGCCAAGTATCCTATTGTAGTGCAGCGTATTGATATATTGATTGTATCTATTGATACAATGCAGAACAATGTGTGAGAGACAATCACTGAAGTGAAAATAAACAAAAAAATACAGTTTTTGCTAAAAGCTTTCAGTACACCTATCAGAGTCCAGAAGTATTGACAGCATAAATATTGTAGGATGTACGATCGAACGTATAAATATTAAAATTAATTTCCTCCAAACACATGCGCTTTCTCAACAACACCACACGTCAGCATTCATATTAAATGACGTGAATAAATACATGCAAACCATTCAACTGCAGATGGAAAGTTCAGCATTTGCCAGAAAAGTTCATACGATAAAATGTTCCACCGTCTGAAAGTTCTGTCAATTTCTCAATGTCATCTTCCTCTCATCAAAACAGAACATGCAGTGATTCACCAAGAAGAGAATCAAACGAATCAACAGATCAATAGTAGCGATACAAACGTTGCCTTACTACACAGCAATGATTCGAATCAGTCATGCACGAAACACATACCGAACCACGCGCAAAAATAATCGACGAATCACGGTTTTCCCCACGTCCGAGCCGCTTAACAATTTGTGTAAGTGCCACATCCGCCATCAAACATTGTCCGCCTAAAAATCCTCTACCTATCACCCCCACATGCTTTACCACCTCATCCCCAATCCATCAAGTCCTTTATCTGGTTGGGGAAATTTACACTCGGCCATGAAGAGTGCAAAGAGTGGGGATTGCTTCCCACTACCGCCCAAAGGTCGGACAGTCAACCTTTCAATCGGCAGATGGCATTGGTAAAATATAAGTACGGTAATAGGACGTGATAGGTGTTGCTCTGTTGGTTGCCGACAGTTAGAATAACTTGTGATCATCTGTCATACTAGGAAACTATGAAGTTCTGCGTTGTGTCAGTCTCAACTTAAGTGAAGATTATTATTATTATTATCTTTGAAAGATTTCTCATCAAAAAACGAAACATGACTCAGCTGCTCACAGGGCCGATGAGAAAAGTTCTGCGCCCAATAGGCAAAGTAATCACAGGCCCGAAAACTATTCAAGGGCTTTATGAGAAAAACTTTCAAAGGCAAAAACATTGAATATACATAACCACCCAGCCCAGCCCCTAAAAGTCACTGCCCCACACCCCCCCTTGGCAGGCTTGGCACCTTCTAACACTCCCCTCTGGTAACTGAACTCGAATCTTCCCTACAAAAACCCATCCAACTTGACACAGCATTCATGAATAGGTTGACACCCTTCGCTTAGCCTTAGCGCAGTGCCTTCTAAGTTAAATTTGGAGTTAATGCTTATCGTGTACATATCGCCAGCGTCTCAACCTAAAAAATGCGCTACACAGAAAAGACGAAACGTTTCGGACTGTGATGCATCATCGCAAAGACGATGCGAAACGCCACAGACAGAGCTGATCGATTGAAGACAAGACGACTTGCGATGAATCAATCACAAACATAAACCACAGCGTTAGAGTCTGTCCACAGGAAGCCAAAAAACAGACACGTCGTTTGAATGTCAACAGTTTTTTTTCCAACCATGGTTCTTGAGGTGTGCCGCTCGTTCTAATGCGTTCCTGCTGAAATAAAAATAAAAAATCCATTGTATATTATAATGCATGCAGTTGGTCATATCTATATTATAATTCCGAAACACTTTCCACATGTTTGTCTATTTGTTTGTACGCTTTTGACTCTCCCCTGCAGAATAGGCTCGGAAATGAAACAGCGTCGGTTTAAAAAAAAAGTTGCGATCGATTTTTACCAAAATTATAAGGTCAGCGCAACTATTTTCAGGTTTTAATTCAGTTTAAAACAAAAGTTATTAGCGTTTTCAGACAGATTTCATCAGTAATTGATCACGCTGGCGCGTTAGTCAAGAGTCTACACCGCATGACGTCATACCCGCCCAGTAATAATGTCCGTAGCGCCCCGCGGTGTGGGTCAAGTTTGGCTTTTTGGGGAAGCGAGGTGGGGTGGAGGGTTGGCGAAAACCCTAAATTTAGCGGTCAACGTTGGGTACCACAGTACCCTAAATTTCCCGGGCAATGCCGGGTTACACTTCTAGTACAATATATCAGTATCTATCTATCTATCTATCTATCTATCTATCTATCTATCTATCTATCTATCTATCTATCTATCTATCTCTATCTATCTCTATCTCTATCTCTATCTCTATCTCTATCTCTATCTCTATCTCTATCTCTATCTATATCTATATCTATCTATATCTATCTCCATCTATCCATCCATCCAAGGAATTTACATAGCGCCCCTTCAAGATAACTATTCAGACCCAGGCATGACCACAAAGCCGTAAGTAGTTTATAAAAAGCCTTCAACAAGTCCCGCAGCGGGAACGAAACGCTGGACAAAAGCAATCCAAGGAGTCCTGAACATTAACGATCAAAATAAACCAACCATACAAATTATGCACAGCCAATATAGCACTAACCATTAGATTAATGAATGATATGATTACATAAAATGATCGTGACAACGGTTTCATCACGATCACATAAACGATTAACCATTGCAGTCCACAGCAGCAATTCATTCGCAATAACAATTCCAGTCTGAACAGTACAACAAAAGCAAAAATAGCACAACAAAAGCCCACCTGGTGCTGCTGCCGCTGCACCTGCTGCCAGTTGACTGCCACTTCCACCTGTCGCCGGATTTGTGGCGGCCTTCTGCTTTAGTATCGTCCAGTCAAAGACGTAGTCGTACTGGTGGTTCAGCGTTCGAAAGAGGATACGGAAGAGCTGCCGTAGGTACATGTAGTCGGGCGCCTCTTCGAACCGAAGACCTCGGCAGTAGTTTAGGTACATCGCAAACTCCGCGGGAAAGCCCTTGAAACAAAAAAACAAAGCCGATGAAATTGATTGGAAATTCCTATCGTGCTAACCAGTTGGGGAAATCCTGTTCAATTAACCAGCTGGGAGAACCCCCTTCACAATAACCAGCAGGGAAACCCCATCTCACTAACCAGCTGGGAACACCCATCACACCAACAGCTGGTAAAATCCCATCACACCAACCAGCAGGGTAAATCTCATCACACTAACCACAGCTGGGAACCTATCACACTAACCAGAGATGGGAAAATGTTCTGCAGTTTGGTACAAGTTTACCTTGGTTTCAACTCCTGCGGAAATCTTAAAATTGAGAACGAACCACAGATTTTCAAAAAAGAACACAGTCCCTTCTTTAGGTTTCACAAGATTCATCAAATGCTATCATTGGTGAAGTGCAATCCCTTGCACAGCTATCAGTGTGGCGCGTTGGCAACTTGACTTTCTTAGTCTTGGCATATGAGGACGGTTGGCCTATCACCGTCTCATCTCCCACCAACAATGTACTGACGATGATGATAGCTGAGTCTGCGGGGGGAGGGCATACTATATCACAATAGAGACCCACTCCAAAATTCTACAGAGAAGTGATGAGAAAAGTTCTGGGTCCAATAGGCAAAGAAATCAATGCCAATGATCAAGGAAGTAAGTAAGTAAGTATATACTTTATTAAACCGCCTGCAAACGCACTGCGGGAGCGCATGAAATAAAGAAATAAACTGAAAAAAAGTTCTGCTGACAATGTGTGTACGAACAATAGTGCTCAACACTGCACACAAATCAAAGAACAAAGACGTTGAATGATGACTGATCAGCAATCAATCAACAGGTGGCGCCTCACTTTACAAAGGACTTCGATGGCCGTAGACATCTTCTTCTCGCTGATTCGCTCGTATTTCTGCTTCTTTGTTGCTGCCTGAAACAGCAGAATGAAGACAAAGTCAAAGTGTAAGGTAAAGTAGAGCAAAAGCAAGACAGGAAAAACAGAGTACGGTAATGTAAACATTGTAAAGTAAGGAGAGGCAACTGTTTATCTATTACACACCAATGTCAGCTTGCAAGTCTTCAGAGGTTTGGATGGTTGACACTGATACTCTCAGACCTCAACGTAGCCATAGTCATCTTACATCAAGTTTATACTCATTGATTGTCATAATAGCATTGTAATAACAGTATCCTAATAAAAACACCAATTGTTATAACAGCATTGTAATAACAGTATTCTAATAAAAACACCAATTGTCATAATAGCATTTTAATAACAGCATTGTAACAAAAAGCATCAACTGTAATAATAGAACTGTATATTTCACAGTACAACAAATTTTTTAGTAGCAACAGTCATGGGCAGAGTTTGGTTTCCGTTCTTGGAGGGGCTAAAGCCTTCTTGGGGGGCTAAGCCCGGAAAAAACCCATTTACACGGCTAAAAAAATGAATCTGGGTCTTCTTGGGGAGCTTAGCCCCCTAGCCCCTGATAAACTCCGCCCATGGTAACAGCAAAGGCATTTAATGGATAAAATTCCAGCGTTGGTGCCAACCTTAAGGCCCTGCCACGGTAGACTTCCGCGATTGAAGTACATGATGACGTAACCGAGTGACTCCATATCGTCGCGTCGGCTCTGCTCGATGCCGAGATGTGCGTTGACGCTTGCGTATCGAGCGGTCCCGGTTAGGTTCTTGTCTTCTCTGTACGGTATGTGCTGTCGAGTTCGGTTGTCACGATATTTTTTGGCCAACCCGTAGTCAATCAGAAAAACCTGCATGGATGACGAAAATAAGAAATTGAATTCGCAATTTATCCATGAAGTTTATATAGCACCCATTTGAAAATAACTTTTCAGAGGTGCTCCTGACCGACACATAGCCAAAGAGGAAAGTCTCGAGTAGCATATAGAAAGAGTTAGACAAGTCTCACAGAAGCGAAGGCAGGTCAAAGGAGAGGGTCATTCCAAACAGAGGGATCCACAGCCGAGAAAGCCCTCTTCTTTCTAATCATTGCACGTGTATGTGTATTTGATATCGTATGCACAGTATTAACGGCAAAAGAGGAAAATCATGAGTAATTTATAGAAAGAGTTAAACAAGTCTTCACAAAGCAAACGCAAGACAAATGAGAGGCTATTCCAAGCAGAAAGCCCCATTCTGTCTGATGGCTGTGCATGCATGTCGAACCACAAAGCTGATTCAATAGGTTGAGCACAGAGAGCTTTATCACTAGCTAATGATCTCAATAAATTTATGCGTAACAACAAGGATGATTCGAACATAATAAAATGCATATCAAACTAAATTCATTTTTCCACAGTTCCATGATTATACTTGACAGGGCATGCTCATCGTACCTTAATTTGCCCACACAGCTACTAATCAGAATTGGTGGCTGGACCCTCCCCTAGGTGCTGTGCTTGCTCCCCATGGTCCAATTCAACTCTTTCTATTCCTGAACATCTAAAACTGCTCTCTTTAGACGTACAGGGTTTCGGGAGCGCTTCCGAGTAGTCACCTTCAAGAGGTGCTATATAAATGCTCGTAAATGAATGAATGGCAGCTCATATCAAGTTTATCTCCTCTACAAATGCTAGAACTTTCTACTGCACCACTACAGTATCTGCAACCATTAGGACATCAGTTTGCACACGGCGCCCATCCTAAACCTCTCAAAGGCACTGCATACGTGCTCGTCTATAGGATCGGAAAAGCAGCATGATAAACTGTGGGAAGTTGCGCACATACTTTGTTGCAGTGGCGGCCGATTCCCATGAGAAAGTTGTCCGGTTTGATGTCACGGTGGATGAAGTTCTTGTTGTGAACGTATTCGATGCGGCCGATCATCTGCGAGGAAGCACAACCAAAAACTGTATCAATCAATCAATCAATCAATCAATCAATCAATCAATCAATCAATCAATCAATCATCCAATCAATCAGTCAATTGTAATTTACATAGCGCCCCTTCAGGGTACCTACTCAGAGGCGCTCCCGGCCGAGATCAAGCAATCGTATATGATCGACAGAATTTTATGGTTCAACGTTCTCACGACGCACAACGTATCATATGCTGTCCGCTTGAAGTCACACCGTACCCACGATGTTTAATCCTGCTGGATAAGACTGATCTAAGTCGAAAGCCAATTTCATTGTAATTGCAAATTAACTTCTATCGTAAATGTAATTAGTAACTTCTTTCGCAATTGTAATAGGTAACTTCTATTATAATTGCAACTATTAACTGCTATTGCACCTGTAATTAGTAACATCAATGGCAATAGAAACTGGCAATGAAATAAGATAGTCTTCACACAGCAAAGGGGTGCGGGTGACACACCAACCAAGATCCAACAATTGCATAATCCTTTTGCAAAGAAATTATACAAATAAAGGAGAACAACAACAATAATAACAGTGAATGAGTAGCTTCCTTATCTTACCACAGAAGATTATGATTTAGGTGGTATTAAAGCTTAAGAGCTTCTTGCCTGGTCGGCCAACATCAGCACGGTCTTCATGCTGAACCTGCGACCACAAAACGTGAAGAGGTCCTCGAGCGATGGACCGAGAAGATCCATGACGAGGACGTTGTAATCCTTCTCCTGACCATACCATCTACGAATTGCAAATGCAGTAATGTAATGTAATTATCAATTTCTATAGCATCACGCACAGCTGCAGCCAGCCATTCAGTATCACTTCCAGTGTGAGAGCCTTGAGAGAAAAAGACGTCTTAAGAAGAGAGATGTAGATAGCGATCGAGAAAGAAGAGTTCTAGGTAAAGTGGAGGGAAGGGAATTCCATAAGGAGGGCCCAACGATGGCAAATGATCCAGTTTGAGCAATAATAAATATAAAAAATAATAATAATAAGACAATTCATATAGCACCGTAGCTCAGCCGAGACCAAAGGAAAGGGTGCTGTACATAAGTTCAAAAAGTTAATGGCAGTTATGATTGTTTAGACAATTGAGTTTTTATTTACCATGTAAATCAAATAGTGGCCTTAGCTCATGGGACAAACAAGTCAGACCTGTCCGAAGAATGGCGAGGTCAGTGAGAAGATGCAGAAAGAGGAGAACGAATTAAATTCCATGACATGTTTTGGCGCAAGACCCAGTTTGGACTTAAGGACCCAAGCAAGGACTATTTATTGCATGTGGGCAGAGGAAAATAACTATCGTGCACAATTCAGCTATGCTAATCAAATTCAGAAGCCTTGGTAACATATACAAATATACTTCTAATTATTATGTGATCCATCTGCGTAAAACAAACCGCAAAACTAATTAAATAATAATTAAATAATAATTACGACAATTTATATTGCGTCGTAACACAAGAACAGGCGGGATAAGCCATAGAAGACAAGTATGTTTTTAGATGGATTTTAAAGAGTCCACTGAGCAGGCCGATTGAAAAGAGAGAGGAAGTAAGTCTGTTAGTATTGAGGACTAGTGGCTGAGAAAGCAGGATTACCGAAGCACATTCTTAATTAATTAATCTTCGTTTAATTGGACAAATCAGGGTGACACACCGCACCCAGTTACATGTCAATACACTTTAAAAGTAAACAACAAAATAATGTGATGATAACAATGTCATTAATGGGTGTCAAAGAGAACCCTCGGAATAAAGTTTCTAACATCTTTAACTGGCAGAACAAAAGGATGTGGTCTAGGTCGCAAGTTATATGTGATTTTAGCAAGAGGTGGAAAAAGGTTCCTCAGGACATGATTGACATTTAGCATTATATTGCGAAGCAGCCCAGCATCAGCTCCAGCAACTAATTTCTCAATGTTCGGGAACATCGTGGAAAGGAATCCCAGTCGTCGCATCCGGTTGAACATTCGTTCTAGTTTAGTTCTGTCGTTGCTAATGGTGAACCCCCACCAGGCTGGGACAGCATAGAGGATCCTCGCGACAGAAGTGGCTCGAGCTACTTCGTGGAGAGCGTCAGAGGGCAGTCCATGGGCTCTAAGCATTCTCAGTGCATAGAGTGATCTAGAACATCCCCTCAGCAGCTCAGAAACATGTTCTGTAGCTCGAAGATTGTCTTGGATGGTAACGCCCAGGATTCGTATTGATGTCACCCTGTCAACGTTGTTGATCCTGTCAGGTGGCGACTTAATTTTTCGTCTACTTATCAGCATTTCTCGCGACTTTCCTGAATTAAGACGCAAGTTATTCTGTGCTGCCCAAAGTTCAACATGATTCAGTTCTTCTTGTATGGTATTTCTCATTCTTGCGCCTACGAGTAGGTATGTATCATCAGCGTATTTTAACATCCTATTCTCTGGATGACGTGGATGGAGATCAGATGCCCCAACAAGGTAAGAGGATGGGCCAACACCTGAGCCCTGCACCACACTAGCATTTATTGGACGCGGTGATGAGGTTTTTCCGTCAAATCTGGTTGCATGTTGTCTGTTAGATAGAAAGTTAACCAGCCAGTTGAATATATTGTCAGGGATATCCAGTTGGGATAGCTTACATGTTAAGGTGGAGTGCCGAATGGAATCAAAGGCTTTGGAAAAATCTAATGAGATAAGTGTAACGTAGTCGTTGGTTATGAGCATGTCGGTTATGTGTTAAGTGCTGTAATACGCCGAGCAAATTTCTGTCCAGGGTAACGACCTCTGTTGTCATAGACCCTGGTCAAATCGGATCCATCCATCATCCTTTGCACATGCAAATCGGTCCTCTCAAATGACCGGAGCCGAACGCAGTCACAGGGGAACGAGTCCCAGTACAGCAATCACGCAGGTACTTGGGAGCAGCTCCATGAAGTGAAATCGAGTGAAAGCTGAGAAGAACGTACAGTGCTAGGCAACACACTGCGAGCAGCACAAGCGGTGCTCCACCTATTGGTAAGTTGGAATATTTTATTCAGTTTCGAGAACTAGCAGTATTACAGATTTGGGGCGTGGTGGTGTAGTGGTGGTGTAGTGGTGGCGTCGTTGCCTTAAAGCCGGAAGGTTCGAGGTTTGAATCCACCTCAAGTCGCCGCGTAGGGACCTTGGGCAAGTTCTTCACTCGCAATAGCTCAACGCTTCGGCGTGAAACTTCGATGCAGTGTCCGCTCTGCAGTCGGGAGCGCCTCTGAGTAGAGAGCTTGAAGGGGCGCTATAACAAGTGCACATACAAACTTATTGGTAAGTCGGAATATTTTATTCAGGTTCGAGAGAACTGGCAATCTTTATTACAGATGATTATAAACCAACAGAGCATTTATATGAAATATCGTCTAACAACGAATCATCTACATAATGAATTTTCAGTGTACGTTTTAATTACCGTATATGTGGGATGCCCACGCCTCCCTGCAAGATTTTGTAGAGTTTGCTTTCGTACAGCAGCTGTGGATGTCGTGCCTTCTGGGACTCTAGTTTTACTGCCAGCTCCTGAAAAGAAGTGTGTCTCACGTGAAAATTATGGCCGGTAACGATAAAACATAAGGGTAACACATTTGCAACACACACAAAACTGGTAACACATGTAATAAATTGCTATATGAGCACTGGAATTGGTCAAGATTATCATATAGCAAATGTAGATGGTTACAGGTTGCTATAGAAACAGCTGGTGGCTATGGGTTGCCATAACAACTGTGCATGGTTATTGGTTGCTATAGAAACCGTAGATGGTCACAGGTTTCATAGCGCTGTAGATGGTTAATGGAATTGATATGCATGAATGAAAAGATAAATTGTTTTTGACAATCTCACCCTTTCAGAAATTCACACAGTTGTGAATAGCACACTTTCTATAGCAAACTGGTAAATACGCACACTAGATACCCGTACTCCAAACAATATGGCTGCCAACGAATGCCATAAATTAGAGCGCAGCGACTATTATATAATTACAGCGCAGCGACTATTTATCGCGTGAGGGTCGGTTAGGGCTCAGGTTAGGCGCCGTGAGGGTCGGTTAGGGTTAGTTTTAGGGTTAGTGCAGTCATTCTGTTGACCGCTTTGCATGTTGCGATGCCGTCGATAGGATAGGTCGCTGCGCTCTAACTTTATAGCATTCGTTGGCAGCCATATTGCTTGGAGTACGGGTATCTAGTGTGCGTGTTTACCAGCAAACTACATACCTAAAAATTTTCAAGACTAGATTATGGCCTAAGAACACTGTGAACCTCTATAATTATTCTGACTTATTTACAACACAAAATTTTACAAGATCCATTACGTCGTGATTTTATATCCATTCACATCACATATTACCTGTTCTCATTCTAAAATAATTAAACCATTTTATAAATAAAACAGATATAATTTGGGCGTTGGCATTTTATACTATCGCCCGTCGCCAATGGTGATGCACATTAATCTACGCACAGCAGGTTACCGTGACATACTAAATTATTATTTCCAAATTACTTAGTAAGAAAATAAGCTTCAGTTAAATCGTGTCATGCTTACTTCGCCATTGGCCACATTAATTCCCAGATATATATCGCCAAACGACCCACTGCCAATTTTTCGGATGAGACGATATTTTCCATTCACAAGAAATTCGGACCTCGATCCAGTAGCTGACTGAGCAGCCATCTCAGTCCGCAAGTCGACGTTAAGAACAGGAAGTTTTCCCACTCGTTACAGGTCCGTAAAATCGGTTTGATAATCGCCCCTAGAGCCTCCTTATTTGTCTAGAATCACTTGTATGTAGTCGCGAATTCTATCGTTCAATGGCCAACTCCGCCATTTTACGACGTCAGTTTGCTCGACATTGGTGTCTATGCGGAATTTATTTTGTAGCGCCATTTCAAGATTCCTAGCAGCAATAAACCCGGTAGCACAGCAAGCTTATAAACAACAATAATTATTTGTTGTCATTACTAATAATTATAGTTGTTGTTGTTATTATTGTTATTTTTGATTTTTTTATTATAGCACATTTATTTCTTCAAAAACAAACACACTCATGTGCAGACAAGTAAAATGATCGTTTTCAACGTTAGGTCTTAGGCCTCTCAATGTCTTAATTGGCTGATAAGTTCTGTCGTCCGTATACCCCAACACGGACAACGAGTTTCCTATTTGGAGCGCGACTGAGATGCGCTGGAGCAGATGGTTTCTTTCACGCTGATCACCAGTCGCTACAGAAATCCTGCCTCCTAGCGTCAAGCAGACTAGATCGGTGTGCCAGCTTCCTCGGGTTTCGATGGCCATAGGAACAAGTGATGCGACTGCGAGTTGGCAGCATATTATTTACCATGGTCTTATTTCGAGCTGCTTTCTCCGCTGCTGCACTTGCGTTTTGCGATGTTAGATGTTCGTACAGTACCCAGACGAATGCCTACTATAGACATACAGCCATAGGCGTACGGGACATTTCGGCAGTGGGGGAAAAAAAAAATTTTGCCCGAAAAATCTGACGACCTTTTTTTTTAGTCATTTGCCCAAAATTCTTACAATTTCCCGTCCGAAAAATCTGACGACCTTTTTTTTAGTCATTCGCCCAAAATTCTAAAATCTTACGACTTTTTTACCCCTGCGTGCCCGAAAAATCCCTCCCGTACCTGTTTTGCCCGAAAAATCTCCGAAATTTTTTGGCCCGTCCAAGCCTCTTTTGCCCGAAAAACACATTTGCCCGAAATTTGGGGGACACTTGCCCCCTCTGGACCCCCGCCTCGTACGCCTGTGCATACAGCTCTCAACACCTCTCCCGTCATCCGTAATCTAGCTGTCGTAATGGGAAGTGCATGGAGCCATGCAGTGTCCTGAATGTGACGATTGTACGGCTAGCAATCGTGATTTAGAAGCAGAATCTGTAGCTCTTTCTGTGAGTTCTTGAAATGCATGCGAAATCAGCGCTGTGTCCCATTCTCTTAAATTTGTAAGCAAGATTTCAGATCAGTGGGAGGAGGTGCGTTCGAACTCATTACTCACGAACTATAGAGGCTTCCTTGATCAATGGATGCCCTTCCTGACACCAACCCAACAGTCTTACAGAAAATAAAAAGGGAATAAAGTAACAAAGAAAATAAAGTAAGGAAAAAATGTTACTGCAAGTAGGGCCTAATTGTTTTGTTTTTCTTATTTAAGCGGATGAATAACCTTTTTTAAAACTTTTTCCTAAGCCAAATGGGAATTTATAACCCCTAAAGGCCTAAACACTAATTGTCTACGTCACTGTTTAAGACTTCTTTCCCAAGATTAGGACAGTGGGTAACATTGTAAAAATGAATAGCCTACTGATATTCACGAATATGTATGAAATATTGGGAGATATAAGCTTGTTTGTATGTGCACTTGTCATAGCGCCCTTTCAAGCTCACTACTCAGAGGCGCTCCCGACAACAGAGCGGACACTGCATCGGAGTTTCACGCTGAAGCGCTGATCGAGCAATTGCGAGTGAAGGACTTGCCCAAGGTCCCTACGAGGCGACTCGAGGTGGATCCGCACCTGCAACCCTTCGGCTACAAGGCGACGACCATACCACTAGTGGCACTAGACCACCGCGGGGGGGCGGTGGTGTAGTGGTGGCGTCGTTGCCTTGAAGCCGGAAGGTTCGGGGTTCGAATCCACCTCGCCGCGTAAGGACCTTGGGCAAGTCCTTCACTCACAATTGCTCAGCGCTTCGGCGTGAAACTCCGATGCAGTGTCCGCTCTGCATTCGTGAGCGCCTCTGAGTAGAGAAAGCTTGAAGGGGCGCTATAACAAGTGCACATACAAACAAACACACAAACAAACCGCGCCCCACAAAGCATCTATTATTAGAGTAGGTCAATTTTACGAAGTTTATAACTGCGCGCAGCAATTTATTGGTTTTAATAGGGAGTAGGCTACACCTACTTGCTCTAGGCGCCCTTGTAACGGCATGGCTGTGGTACGCCACCATAGAAATCGTCATTGTTGTTAGGCCTATTATTATTGTTAGGCCTACTTGCCACCTGATGTGAAATCTGCAAAAGCCGAAATTACGACGCTGTATTCCGGCCTGGGCACGACGTTAAACTGCATCCATCCTCCGCCACAGGGAACCAACAACGTCCCTGCGCCGGTCCTAAGCCCGGACAAAAGGAGGAAGGTTTGCCAGATGGGTGGCGATACGCTGGCAGTAAAAGACCAAGACGATTGAAATCCGCAAAAACCACGACACAAGTGATATGCTCCAATTAAGGTGTCATGATGTGGAGCAGACATGCACAGGTCGGTCAGGACAGACTGGTGGAGAGAGTCGGAGGAGAGAGCATGGGACACATACGGGCATTGACCCAGGTTGTCCTTCATGCCTCTCTCCCAATATTCTCTTCAATCAGACAAGGTGGTCCTGCTGCTTCAAGATGTTAATGGTAGGCTATGGAGCAGACCTGCTGACCGGACCGGTTGAAGCTGGGTAACATGACGCGAGACAGACTCAGAGAGAGAGTGGCGTCGGACCCCTACGGACACTGTGCCTAGGGATATTGATATATTGATATATTCCGGCCTAGGATAGCCTATATTTCGACGACGAAACATTGGAGTATCCTCCATATATACTTAGATTACGTAATAATTTTCAACACAGTCTCTTATTGCTATTTCTTTTAACAACCTCTTATTACATGCACCTACTTCCAGACTTGTTGTCCTCGCGACCAAAGTCTTGGTCTCGAGTGCGCTCGAGTTCGGTTTTAAAAGTCTTGGTCTTGGTCTTGAGAATAAAAGTCTTGGTCTTGGTCTTGAGAATAAAAGTCTTGGTCTTGATCTTGGTCTTGAGGTTCAAAGTCTTGGTCTTGGTTTTTCAAGACCAAGACCAAGACCTGCCTTTACTGCCCTTCAGTATTAACATTGAATAATCAGGGTGATTTTTAAGGTCGTGGGGCCGATGTAAAATTGTAATTCACCGCCACGAAAAAGGCCAAGCCTCTTCGCGTCCTACTACAAATATCTGCGGACGTATACAATTTATTCCAGCTGGTCAGGAAATACCATCGGCAGCAGCAACAGTTATGCTGTATCTGGAAGCCCTACTAAGAACTCGTATCAGAAGCCAGGCGGTCAGATTCGCCATGGCAGGATTTTAAAAAAGACTCACGATTTCTAAATTTATATCCAGTGCTTGAAAAGATGCTGTGCGTGCCAGCAACTTCAGCACCTGTAGAACGTATTTTTTCGCATGGTGGAATTTTCATGAGGCCACACCGGGCACGCCTTGGTCAGAAAATTCTGAGTGAATTAGTTCTGTTAAAATGCAACAGCCATTTGCAATAACATTGCACATAATCACATTAAGGAGTTTTGTAGGCAACAACTGAACTCGGAATTCTCTGCAGTTTGGTTATAGAGTTGCTTTGTTTGAATAAAATACGTTTTCATTAAGATAGCAGAACTTGCATTTTCGCAAGGTCTTGTCTTGGTCTTGAGACCAAAAGTCTTGGTCTTGTCTTGGTCTTGAGTGCAAAAGTCTTGGTCTTGGTCTTGAGAATAAAAGTCTTGGTCTTGGTCTTGGGCTTGAGGTTCAAAGTCTTGGTCTTGAGGTTTGATGTCTTGACAACAACACTGCCTACTTCAAGTGATTTTTATCAGTTAAGTTTATCAGACTATGCTATTGGCGATGTCCAGCGTCTAAGCCGTAAACCTCCATCGTTATTGCATTTTACAGTTGTGTTGGCGAGACACGAGCGTCATCCAAGTTAGGCCTACTGTATACAGCAAGACAGCCTTCTTTAATCCCAGGTCATGTATACAACAAGACAGCATTGTGTAATCCCAGTTACTGTAGACAACAACACAGTCTTCTTTAATCCCAGTTACTGTATACAACAAGACAGCCTTCTTTAATCCCAGTTACTGTGTACAACAAGACAGTCTTCTTTAATCCCAGTTACTGTAGACAACAAGACAGCCTTCTTTAATCCCAGTTACTGTATACAACAACACAGCCTTCTTTAATCCCAGTTACTGTATACAGCAAGACAGTCTTCTTTAATCCCAGTTACTGTATACAACAACACAGCCTTCTTTAATCCCAGTTACTGTATACAGCAAGACAGCCTTCTTTAATCCCAGTTACTGTATACAACAAGACAGCCTTCTTTAATCCCAGTTACTGTATACAACAAGACAGTCTTCTTTAATCCCAGTTACTGTATACAACAACACAGCCTTCTTTAATCCCAGTTACTGTATACAGCAAGACAGCCTTCTTTAATCCCAGTTACTGTATACAACAAGACAGCCTTCTTTCATCCCAGTTACTGTATACAACAAGACAGTCTTCTTTAACCCCAGTTACTGTATACAACAAGACAGTCTTCTTTTATCCCAGTTACTGTATACAACAAGACAGCCTTCGGTAATACTTCGTCGATCGTCGCATACGTTTTCTCTTCGGGGCAACTCGAGGACCCCACGGTTTCTTCAGCTGGTCAACCTCATCCTCCGACCTATCGAGGCTGTGTCCGCTGTGATCCGCCGACCTCTCGTAGTTGATCGGGACCTTGTACTTCTTCCGGGGCTGATTAAAACCCAGGTCCGGGCCCCTCGCAAACTCAAGTATTTCGTCGTTAGCGGACGATGCCGAGATGAAACCTGAAAATGAAATTCATGACGTTTGTTACGAGTCCAGGGTTGACAGATCATTTTCGGAATTAATAATTGGTCGCCAGGATCACTCCACAAACAAAGTAGCCCAAAAGTCGCGAATTGAGCAGCTATTACAGGCCGAAAATTAATGAAGACTTACAAAACATGCGGTGAAACTATCGACCTAAGATTTAGATTGCAGACTGCTTATAGTAACTGTTCTTACTATAGACAAATTCGTACCTACATTTGTACATGTAGGCAATGCCGTATGCGGCATGCAGCCTATTGATTATTTAGTAGGCAGCCCCACGCATGAATAGCAAGCTTATATAGCTAGTAAAAGTAGCCTGGTAGCCTACTGCGGTAAACATATTGAGAATTCAAAATGTCGCCGTGGCGACCGAGGAGCAACTCAAAAGTAGCCTAGTCCATATAGCGCGAGGACATGAGAACCTAATTTTTAGGCACAAGCGCTTTGAAAAGTCGCCCAACTGTACTTTTCTGCCGTGCTAGAGTCGGGAGTGCTTCTGTGTAGTTCCTTTGAAGAGGCGCAATAACAATTCTTGAATGAATCAATGAACGAATAAGTTTACTATAATATTTCTAGGTTTGGGGGAATGTTACTAACAGATTTCTGCCTTTTCCGCCCAGATCTCTCGATTTCTCGTACAGCCGACGAATAGCGGCTCAAGTCGCGGTTCAATTACTGCCAAACCCTAGAAAAGTGACATAAATTATACAACGCTTATAACAAACATTCGTTGCAATTCAGCATGTTAAATAATTTAATCACGGATTTATATAGCGCCTCTTCGGAGAGAGAGAGACAGAGAGAGAGAGAGAGAGAGAGACAGACAGACAGAGAGACAGACAGAGAGACATACAGACAGGCAGACAGACAGACACACAGAGAGCGAAAGAGAGAGCTGAGAGACAGATAGAGACATCCAGAGAGAGAGAGAGAGAGAGAGAGAGAGAGAGAGAGAGAGAGAGAGAGAGAGAGAGAGAGAGAGAGAGAGAGAGAGAGATATAGAGAGAGACAGACAGACAGACGGACAGACAGACAGACAGACAGACAGACAGAAAGAGAGAAAGAGAGAGAGAGAGAGAGAGAGAGAGAGAGAGAGAGAGAGAGAGAGAGAGAGAGAGAGAGAGAGAGAGAGAGACCTTCCATTAGCGCTCTCGACCTTACGACAATACTGTAGACCAGTATCGAACTTTAGAGATCAGTAGTAATTGAATTACGTAATTTGTAATTCAATTACTTTTCCAACATACGACTATAATTAGTCTTGCTATTTGAAATGCAATTACAAGTACGTTACAGTCCGTAAGGCTATTCGACTGTTAGCTTTTAGAGAAGGTCCTTTTTTCTTTTTTAATTAGACCTACAAGATGCGTTCTTGTAAGCTTATTATAAATGAATAAACAAGTATTGATTGATTGATTGATTGATGGATCGAATGATTGATTGATTATATTGATTGATTGATTGATTGAGACTATACCTTGAACAGAGGTATGCAGATGGTCTCAATGAAGCCGACTTGCATGCGAGGCAACTCGTCCTTTTTCCTTCTATCCATGATTGCCTTAAACATTAATTAATTAATTAATTAATTATAGACGACTTCATTTTTGGGCGAGGTAAAGTTGATTTAAATAACTAAAATATTAACGTTAAACAAGACTTCATCTATACGGCATAATTCTGTTGGTTATTCCTTTCCAATCAACGGATCACAGCGTGGTATCTCTAAATTACGAGAGCGAGGCATAGCCTACGGGAGTATCCAGCTACTCGTTCTGGTGGGTGACGATCATGGATGGCATCATGGCAGGTCACTGAGGAAAGTCTCTATGCAACGCATAGGCCTATAATTAGATATTTTATCTGATATTTGCAGTTACGAGTGGTTTGATTCGAAGTGTCTTTTTTGGATATAGGCAATTGAATATTTATTTGATACTATTATTTTTGGTTATAATTTATGAATGGCTTACGATTGGCTCCAGTCCGAGTTTCTTTCGTTCGAGGTCTCCCTGTGCGAAGAACTCGATGGAAACGAGTTCAGCGACCTTGAGCTGGATCTCCCACGGTTTGCAGATGGCTGCAAGGTCACAGGCGGTCATCATCATGTCCCTACGATAAAAATCAACAGCGGTGTCATGATAGTCGTCGCCATTATCGTCATTTTAAATTCATTCCTTGGACTGATATAGCGCCCTTTCAAGAAAGCTACTCAGCAGCGCTCCAAGCCCAGCCACAGTGAAAGGAACACGACTTTAGAGATTTACGAAGCAATGTTTGACTGTTCAGATGTGATAAATGCAGCTTTGAATTAAGGGAGGTCATCGATACAGATGTAGGGCCTACGGCTCTACATCCCAGAAAGTTCGGCGCTGTCTGGCAGCTAAGCGAATCCGTGGAACTATATGAGTTACCTCTTCATAGCAGAGTGAAGAATCAGACGCATTTCAGCGTTAGAGACTGGGCGACATAGATCTGGTATCTGAGATGAAGTGCAACCAAAGACGGAGCGTGAAACCAGAGCAGCAATAATTCGATGTATACGAGATACGTTGAGCTATAATTATTATAGGCAACCAGCGCAACCATAGGCGTACGGGACATTTCGGCAAGGGGGGCAAAAAAAATTTTTTTGCCCGAAAAATCTGACGACCTTTTTTTTTTAGTCATCCGCCCAAAATTCCTAAGATAAAATCTGACGACCTTTTTTTTTTTTTTTTTTTTAGTCATCCGCCCAAAATTCCTAAGATTTTCCCGTCCGAAAAATCTTACTACTTTTTTTACCCCTGCGTGCCCGAAAAATCCCTCCCGTACCTGTTTTGCCCGAAAAAATTCTCCGAAATTTTTTTTCCCGTCCAAGCCTCTTTTGCCCGAAAAACACATTTGCCCGAAATTTGGGGGGGGCATTTGCCCCCCTGGACCCCGCCTCGTACGCCTATGAGCGCAACACATCACGCGTGCGGACATACATGTAGACATAGCTATAGCGACTTTGGGAATTAAAAATTAATGTGACCGGAGAAATAACATTCTAAAAAAGAAGCAAGCCTAAAATAATAGCAGAAAATAATAGCAGCCGACCTAAGAAGATTCCTGAATTGGACATGCTTCCAGTTCGTTTTCTTATCGCTGACGAGATTTTCGAAGTTTGGTCTTTTCCTTGACAAGACAACAATATTCAAATCGATCGTTATCTTTTTGTAGGATAATGTAATTTTTTCGTGAAAATCTCCGATTAAGAAAAACTAAAGACTACGCTAACAATTGCTTGGATTGAAGAAAGCTGCACGGAAATGTCCAGATTTGTGCATCCTGAGTTTCTCTGACCAACCGAAATAATAATTGGACCTGGCTTTTAAAAAAGATCTCCAATATTTATTTCAAAATATAAAACCGGTTGACCGGTGATCGGACATCTCGAGTCGCTGATCCACCCACGGTGACCTACCGTAAACATACAAATGCAACAACAACAATTGAGGCTAAAGCCGTGGATGAAATACTGTAGTCTACCAGCAACTACTCTATCAATGGAGGCGGTGGAGGTGCCACCTTAGTCCTTGGCAGGTCATTTCGACGTACTGTCTAGTTTGATCTCGACCTGTCTTATGACCTGCCAACAATTCTTTGGAATTTTTAATATCTGCTTCGCATTTCAATTTCGTCGACCTGCTGAATGATCCCTCCGACCCTGACGCTAGCCAGTGGCGTAGGCAAGGGGATTTCGGGGGTTAAACCCCCCATTGGCTCCGGGAAAAGTTTTTTAGGGTTATTTATCCATGTAAGTAAGAAAAATAGCAAAAAACTGGGTATCCGGCCATAACCCCCTCCATGATAAATTCCTGGCTACGCCACTTACGCTAGCTGATGAAATTCTACGGCTGACTGTCACCGCTGTCTAATTTAAAGCTGTAAAATTGAACGTAACAATGACAACACTATACAATGACAATAGGCTACTAGTAACAATAATATCACCGCTATCG
The DNA here is from genome assembly GCA_949752735.1 of Lumbricus terrestris. Lineage (NCBI taxonomy): Eukaryota > Metazoa > Annelida > Clitellata > Crassiclitellata > Lumbricidae > Lumbricus > Lumbricus terrestris. The sequence continues at coordinate 5,179,395 of OX457042.1, read as the reverse complement.
ATGATCAAAGCTAAATCGATCTTTATTTCTGATATACTAACACAAAGAAGAGAGCCAGATCAGTCGCCAGAATCGCCTGCTCGATGAATTTGATCATACGTCGGTAAGATTCGGACGATAGATTGGCAAAGATGTTGTTACCCTTGAAGCAAAGAAAACACAATCACCGACTCATTAGTCATCATCATCGTCGTCATTCACCATGAGCAGTGTGCTCGTCACCATGACCATTGTGCTCGTCACCATGAGCAGTGTGCTCGTCACCATGACCATTGTGCTCGTCACCATGAGCAGTGTGCTCGTCACCATGACCATTGTGCTCGTCACCATGAGCAGTGTGCTCGTCACCACAAGCATTGTGCTCGTATACGAGTCCATGCTTTGTCTTTTCTCCATCAATATCTGTCCTGTAGTGGGCCTCCCCAACAATCATTTATATGATTGTGGCTTGCTTCTGTCAGGTCGGGAGCGCCTCTGAGGAGTTTCTATTGAAGTAGCGCTATAAAAGGTCATGATTACGATTGCGATTGTTGCTGGACAAAATGCTTAGGTAGGCTCGAACTTGCAATCGTCCGTTTGCCTGAATAAACTGACCATAGTGACAGAGTTAGTTACCCACACAGCAGCATGAGAATAAGTAAAAGCACACGCTGTATGCAATTGTGCAAAATGACAGTAGTTATTACAGCCATACAAACCCTTATTAAGTCGGTATACATGTACATGTGCATATACCATATACGCATGCATACGTGCACTATAATAATAATAATTATATTATTATAGTCATCCATACATCCTAGGCCTATAATTATAAAGACACATGAATGGGCAGTTGAACACAGTGAAATATACGCATCCATTCAAGCGTAAGTATAGACACATACAAAGACAATCATACATGTACGTTTCAACCGATGCTTGTCAGTACACGCATTAATACACTGCAGGCGCTACAAAAATACACGACTTAATATCACCAGTAGAAATTTGTCTAGCGCCTATAATTAAGGTACGGACCTCGCTGTTGAGGATGAAGACGCAGTGGTCGAAGTGATGATGCTCAAGAGTCGAAGTGGAGTAGAGAGTGGCGAGAGGATGCTCATTCCTACAGCACGAAAACATCAATGCCGTAACTGAGGTAACATATAGTATTGAATATGAATATTAAGAATATTGAATGTAGTATAGGATGTGGCGTTGAACGTGGTGATTATAAAATGGTGACGATGAATATAATTATTATAACAATAATACTAAGAACAACAACAACAACAACAGCAACGTCAGCAGCAACAGCAACAGCAACAATGTGATAGTCGTCATCGTAATCGTAAACTTAAGAAGTCAATCAGAGGGCCCCAGTTTATTGACGAGCGCTGTCGTCCTACTTGAGCTGGAAGGAGTTGTTTGTTCCTCGGTGGTCGAGGTCGTGGCAGAGACAGGCGACGACGAGAGCGCATCGCTCGAATTCATCCATGTAGACCTTCAGGTAACCAGTCTGCGAATGTAATAAAACATCGTTTATTATTATTACGTTACTTTCCAATGTAATGCACAGCATCGTGTTGCAATATTCAAGTACATATTATGCGCAATGTGCATATGTATTTATGTATGCACACAGGTGTGCACTGTTTATGTATGTAGGCTACTCAACCGGTTTACCTATATTATGCATACGAATGCATATGTATACGTTATATATGCACTCATTAATTAATTGTGAGGATTTATACAGCGCCCCTTCCAGGTCATTACTCGGTGCCACTCCCAACCCAACCTCGGTTGGAAGCGATTGTTTCAAGGATGCGATCAAACGCATCTGAGTAAATCCTAGGCATATTTAAGGCGTATTGTATTATAGACAGTGGAAACGCATTCCAATTCCATGGGGCTAATTGCATGCAGACGTAGGCTATACGTGTATGCATACATGTGTTATATTTGCATAATATTATGCATGTTGGCGTACGGCGTTTCTAATAGATCTACGTCTTTTAAGCGCTATAGAGCCAATGTGCAATTGCTAAAGCTACTGAAAATAAGAAATAAGCCGATAAGGAAATTCTGGTCACATGATTGTCAGGAAGAGTCGTCACCGGTGAGCTCTCGCAGACTCGCAGCGCCTGGATCCGAGCAGATAGCAGATGAATCATTCATCACATGTTACACTACATTACAAGTTAAGTACGGGACATTTCGGCAGTGGGAAAAAAAATTTTTGCCCGAAAAATCTGACCTTTTTTTTTTTTTAGTCGTCCGCCCAAAATTCCTAAGATTTTCCCGTCCGAAAAATCTTACGACTTTTTATCCCTGCTTGCCCGAAAAATTCCTCCCGTACCTGTTTTGCCCGAAAAAATTCTCCAAAATTTTTGGGCCCGTCCAAGCCTCTTTTGCCCAAAAAACACATTTGCCCGAAATTTGGGGGGGGGGGGGCATTTGCCCCCCTGGACCTCCGCCTCTTACGCCTATGATTACAAGTCAGGTACACGTATACTTACGAAGAGTACTGCAAACATCGACTGAGCGACGTTCAGTCCGTGTCTCCAGTTGTGATATTGGACGGGACGATAGTTCTTCTTAACGCTCATTATCCACCGACACAACGTCTGCAGAACACATCCAACAGATGGCTAACAGATGGCTGAGAGATGGCTAACAGATGGCTAACAGATGGCTAACAGATGACTAACAGATGGCTAACAGATGGCTAACAGATGGTTACTATGGCTAACAGATGGCTAACACATGCAATAGATGGCCAACAGATTTCTAACAGATGGTTACCACAAGCAACAGATGGCTAACAGATGGCTAACAGAGGGCTTACAGATGCGGATGGTTATTAATAGGATCACATAATTATTGAGAAACATGCAAATGACTAAGAAACCGTATAAATATGACAAACAGAAGCGTATTGTTGGGATTCTAATAATTGACTAATGGTTGCGAAAGGTTGTCAATATATAATAATTCTGTTCTTAACCATAAGGGTGTTTAAGAAACATTGGATTATAGTGAATAACGTGTCGAGAATTTCACTTTCATATATGCATGTATGACATTGTAAGCATGCATGTATGTATGTATGTATGTATGCATGTATGTATGTATGACATTGTAAGCATGCATGTATGTATGTATGTATGTATGCATGTATGTATGTATGACATTGTATGTATGTATGTATGTATGTATGTATGTATGTATGTATGTATGTATGTATGTGTGCATGCATGTATGTATATATGCATGCACGCATGCATGCATGCATGTATGTATGTATGTATGTATGTATGTATGTATGTATGTATGTATGTATGCATGTATGTATGTATGACATTGTAAGCATGCATGTATGTATGTATGTATGTATGCATGTATGTATGTATGTATGACATTGTATGTATGTATGTATGTATGTATGTATGTATGTATGTATGTATGTATGTATGTATGTATGTATGTATGTATGTATGTATGCATGCATGCATGCATGCATGCATGCATGCATGCATGCATGCATGCATGTATGTATGTATGTATGTATGTATGTATGTATGTATGTATGTATGTATGTATGTGTGCATGCATGTATGTATATATGCATGCATGCATGCATGCATGTATGTATGTATGTATGTATGTATGTATGTATGTATGTATGTATGACATTGTAAGCATGCATGTATGTATGTATGTATGTATGCATGTATGTATGTATGACATTGTAAGCATGCATGTATGTATGTATGTATGTATGCATGTATGTATGTATGACATTGTAAGCATGCATGTATGTATGTATGTATGTATGCATGTATGTATGTATGACATTGTAAGCATGCATGTATGTATGTATGTATGTATGCATGTATGTATGTATGACATTGTATGTATGTATGTATGTATGTATGTATGTATGTATGTATGTATGTATGTATGTGTGCATGCATGTATGTATATATGCATGCACGCATGCATGCATGCATGTATGTATGTATGTATGTATGTATGTATGTATGTATGTATGCATGTATGTATGTATGACATTGTAAGCATGCATGTATGTATGTATGTATGTATGCATGTATGTATGTATGTATGACATTGTATGTATGTATGTATGTATGTATGTATGTATGTATGTATGTATGTATGTATGTATGTATGTATGTATGTATGTATGTATGTATGTATGTATGTATGTATGTGTGCATGCATGTATGTATATATGCATGCATGCATGCATGCATGTATGTATGTATGTATGTATGTATGTATGTATGTATGTATGTATGTATGTATGTATGTATGTATGTATGTATGTATGTATGCATGTATGCATGTTTGTATGTATGTATGTATGCATGTATGTATGTATGCATGCATGTATGTATGTATGTATGTATGTATGTATGTATGTATGTATGTATGTATGTATGTATGTATGTATGTATGTATGTATGTATGTATGTATGTATGTATGTATGTATGTATGTATGTATGTATGTATGTTTTCGAATGTTTATGTAGCACGCGTAGAAGTGTTGTTACTTCGTATGGAATGGAGAATCTCTTTTGGATTCCCATTTCCTGGAAGAGACAGACTGCAGTCTTCGCCGTTTCCAGGTCATCCATCGCTTGATCCGTGAAATCCCAGTCGTACAGACGGTAGTAGGCAGCGTCCTGGATCTTGGCAGCCTGGAAAACGACCACCACCACCACTATCATCATCGTCATCGTCATCGTCACCGTCACCGCCACCGTCACCGCCACCGCCACAGCCACCACCACCACCACCACCACCACACCCACCACCACCATCATCTACACCTCCACAACCGCTATCGTCATCACTACCATCTCTGATGCCATTCGTTTTTTCCACAATCATCCACAAACCTCTCCGTTATTGTCTCGTCATTGTAAGAGGCAAAAATTGTTTCTTTGTAACGAAACTTTGTACATAATAATTATTATGCTATAACCATGAGTCGTTGTGTTTCTTCGACGCTGGCAACGACATGGTAAGACAGAACCTCAAGGTCGACCTTCTGTTTGGCCATCATCTGCAGCATGTTCTCGTACATGCGGCAGTTGTAGATACCGTGGCCACAGTAGATCGCGAACGTCTAAAGCATACAACCAGACATTTATGCATTTCTAGTTCTGCTACAATTCCTGGACACCAGTGATGTCGACGTCACCCTCCTCCTATTCCCGGCGTGGGACTGGCACTATGGTGCCTCTGTTTATTTATGCATTAGCCATACGTTGCATGGCATGTCTGTTTTGTCAGCACTCTTGGTGTCCATTGAAGTCCATTGAACTACTTTCTGACGGTTGCGATTTCGAGTCCACTGAATGGACTACATGTGACGACCCTAGACAAGTTGTCAGAAGTCATACGGTAGGCTAATACCCATCCAAAACTAACTTATAAGGATGGTAAACGCCATCCATAATTAACTAATAAGTATGACCAAAATCATCCGCAGTTGTCTAACAGACTGGGCTTGAAGGAATGGCTCCACCGTATGAGAATAGAATTCTCTCGCTCCACCTTGGTTGTCCAGCGTCGATCCACCCTTCGATCGGCGGACCAAGCTGAGCTTCTGGTTCCCCGGTTCACTTACTGCCATCCGACAGCGTCGTTCATTCTCTGTCGCTGGTCCTACAACCTGGAATGGCCTGGAATGGCCTCTTGTTACACTGCGCTTAGTACACAGATGCCTCTCCACTGTGTTCCTTTAGAGCACAACAGTCATAACTGTCCTGTTTGGCCGTAGTTGGGCCGGGAGCGCTTCTGAGTATAACCACAGCTTTATCTATTCTGTGGTATAACCTACCTTGAAGAGGTGCCATATAACATCCCTAAATATTAGTACTAATAGTAACAATAATAATGATGATGATTGCAATCATAAAAATATTGATGATAATAATAAAAATAATAATAACATTTAATATGGTAATAACATTGATAATAATAATAATAATAATAATAATAATAATAATAATAATAATAATAATAATAATAATAATAATAATAATAATAACGTTTAACAATGATAATGACATTAATAATAATAATAATAATATTAATAATAATAATAATAATAATAATAATAACAATAATAATAATAATAATAATAATAATAATAATAATAATAATAATAATAATAATAATAATAATAATAACGTTTAACAATGATAATGACATTAATAATAATAATAATAATAATAATAATAATAATAATAATAATAATAATAATAATAATAACGTTTAACAATGATAATGACATTAATAATAATAATAATAATAATAATAATAATAATAATAATAATAATAATAATAATAATAATAATAATAATAACAATAATAATAATAATAACGTTTAACAATGATAATGACATTAATAATAATAATAATAATAATAATAATAATAATAATAATAATAACGTTTAACAATGATAATGACATTAATAATAATAATAATAATAATAATAATAATAATAATAATAATAATAATAATAACAATAATAATAATAACAACAACACATGGAGTGGACTCCCCCCATCATTTCACTCTGTCTTCCTGTTGTCTTTCATCATCGTTCTCTCGTCTCAAAACAAATCCATTTTCGGTAAGGTCGCACGCAATGGGAGCGCTTCTGAAAGGTTCTTGCTTCGAGAGCGCTGTGTAATTGGCCGTATACAATACAGTACAGTACAGTACAGTACAATGCAATATAATACAACACAATACAATTCAATACAAAACAACACAACACAATACAATGCAATACAATGCAATGCAATACAAAGCAGCACAGCAGATTGCATTTATGTGACGCCAGCAACATCGTACTTCAATCGAGTTAACGTCGATGAGTGTGAAAGGGCTGCCGAGGAATCTGTTGACCATTTGGATGACACCAACGACATTCTTCTCGAAGTTGATGATCGGAACCGTTAGAACGTTAACGATCTTGAAGTCGTCATGGTCCAACAACTAAAAGAAATGACAAAATCTATAATTATTAATATATTATTATATAGTTAATATATATATATAATTTATATTTATATATATATAATTAATATATATAGTTAATAAATATAGATAATTTATGGTCGCTGCATGTAAATATTCTCGACCGGAAGCGGTTTCAAAAATGAATTGATAGGCAAGATCTTTCACATCCAGCACTCAAAATTGGAGCTACAGCAAGGATGTATGCATGTATAATGTATATATATATATATATATATATATATATAATATTATCATGCATGTTATGCATAGATGCATAAATGTACTTGTATGTATATATATATGGTCATTTATATAGCGCCTTAACAAGAATCTCACGAAGGCTCTTAACGTAGCCACCTAACAGATCTAAACAAATGCGATTAAAAGGTTTAGAAAATGTTTCCTGAGATGCATTCGGTGCAAGTTTTTTAATAATATTGTTGTTCCATTATGAAGGACCAATGCAAGAGAAGGCACGGCGAACCCGCATCGATGTACGAGAGCGAGGAACTATCAAGTCCCCAGTCCCCCACGAATGATAGAGCGCAAGGATCGACGACCTGGCCGGCTGGAGACGCGAACGCAGAGCTCCCTGATGTACTCTGGGGCCGTACCGGTATGTATTTTATGCAACTATGCATGTGTGTGTATAATTGCACGGTACGTAATATGAATATGATTGTGTGTATGAGCATTTCTGAAGAGTATTTCGAGAATTACAACGAACCTGCTTTCCTTGGAACCACGGATCTTTATGAGTGTCTAGAATTCGAAGCTGAAAATGAGAAGACAGACTGGTTTGTTTAGCTGGAAATGCACCACAATTTGCTCTATATACTTCTGGATGTATCTGTCTCTCTGTCTCTTGCTCTGTGGTTCCATCTACCTATCTCTGACTTTCTATGTCTCGGTCTGTCTGGTTGTCTGTCTGTCTTTCTCTTTCTGCAAATGGTAAACGATGATGTCACTGTAAAGGGTAAAATGTTAAAGTAATAGTTTGACTTTATTTTCGTATTCCCTCCAGAACCGTCATAAAGACATAAAAGAATAATTTACCTTTCCTATTGCAAGCAAGGTGGATGAAAGTGGCAGTTCAAAAGAGGTAACTTATTAGTATAATATTTATGTTTATACATTCATTCATGTAATCTACGTGGTGCCTCCTCAATATATCCACTCAGAGGCGCTATCTGCCCTAGCTTGTAGCATGATGTTAAGAACTTAAGAGTCATTGCGACAATAATCAATTTATTGTCAAAATAATTATTCTGTCGACAAAAAAAACGGCCACTGTTGTCATAATAAGCTGTCGTTCAACTCTATAAACATCCATTCGTAACTTAAAGATAGGTTGCTCTTTTGTTTCAACACATTGAAATTTAATGGCAGAAAGAGATGCCACCTCTTTTGTTGTAATTTGTAAATAACATGGGTAATTATTTTTAAGGAGATACAAGAGTAGGTAAGATACCTCTTGAGTTCTGGCCACATCCCGAGCGATTGTCGACAAACGCGACTTCATGATTTCCGCTTCGCTAAAATTATATAAAACCGATGATTAAATTGAGCAAAAAGCTATCGTAATTTGACCCAAAGGTAAAGAGTAAACAATGGGTAATCGTAATCGTAATAGTAATCAAGCACCACTTCAAGGGAAGCTCCTCAGAGGCGCTCCCGACCTGACAACATAAAACCACAATAAAAGAGAATGGTTTTGAAACGCTTGCGGAAAGGGACACAGAAAGACAAAGAAATTCGCTACGGATACTGTTAGGTAACTTGTTCCGGAAATACGGGTAGCCAGGTAGAATTATTGGTGAGGGTCACTCCTTCGAGAGAAAGGCTTGGGGTTCAAATGCCCTTCAAAGAAGATTTATTATTCTGTTTAGCGTTTTCAAATTCTCTTACGTCTCCTAGCCAACTCATCTATTGTGAATAGTAGCAGTTGCAGTTTAACGTAACTGTGTAATAACAAAGATCATCAGAGACGCCCTCCTCCATCATCAAGGCTTGGGACTGGCACTGACAGAATTCAACCAGTCGCGGAATTACTATTATAGTGAGCAAACTGGTCATCCATCCGTCGTCATATGCAGAGGCTAAGAAAATGAAGTCGATTACACTTCGAGCCCAAGGCGGTCTCTCGCAATTGCTCCTCCTGCTCCTTCTCCTCCAGCTCCTCCTGCTCATCCTACAGCTCCTCTTGCTCCTCCTGCTCCTCCTGCAGCTCCTCTTGCTCCTCATCCAGCTCCTTCTGCTCCTGCTCCTGCTCCTCCTCCTGCTCCTCATCCAGCTCCTTCTGCTCCTGCTCCTGCTCCTCCTCCTGCTCCTCCTCCAGCTCCTCTTGCTCCTCCTGCAGCTCCTCCTGCTCCTGCTCCTGCTCCTCCTCCAGCTCCTGTTGCTCCTCCTGCTCATCCTACAGCTCCTCCTGCTCCTCCTCCTCCTCCTGCTCATCCTACAGCTCCTCCTGCTCCTCCTCCTCCTGCTCATCCTACAGCTCCTCCTGCTCATCCTACAGCTCCTCCTGCTCCTCCTCCAGCTCCTCCTGCTCCTCCTCCAGCTCCTCCTGCTCCTGCTCCTCCTCCTGCTCATCCTACAGCTCCTCCTCCTGCTCCTCCTGCTCGTCGTCCTCGTCCTCCTCTTTATCCTCATCCTTCTTGTCCTCCTCCTCATTTGATTTCTCATTTTCTACCAACCAACCTCCTCCTCCATCAACTCTTCCTATTTCTTCTGTAGAGGCAATATCTTTGATGGAAGATAAAATAATCTGTGAAATATATTATAAAATATGTAGAGTTTATCACAGTGGAAATAAAAATACTTATACTAAAAAATTCGTCATCATCATAATCGTTATCATCGTCGTCGTCGTCGTCGTCGTCGTCATCGTCATCATCATCATCATCATCATCATCATCATCATCATCATCATCATCATCATCATCAATCATCGTCATCGTCATCGTCATCATCATCATCGCCGTCGTCATCGTTATTGTCAACGTCATCGGTATGGTCGTCGTCATCTTCATCAGCATCATCATCATCGTCATCGCCGTTATCATCGTTGTCGTCATCGTCATCTTCAACGTCATTGTCGTCGTAATCATCGTCGTTGTCATCGTCATCATCGTTGTCGCCGTCATCATCGTCATTATCATCGCCGTCATCATCATCATCACTGTCATCGTCATCGTCATCTTCAAAGTCACTGTCACCGTCATCGTCATCTTCAACGTCACTGTCACCGTCATCGTCATCTTCAACGTCATTGTCATCGTCGTCGTCGTCATCATCAAAATCATCATCGTCGTAGTTGTCGTTGTTATTATGAACATTATTGCTATTAGAATGATCGAAGGTGTAGTACTTAATAAACCTTGGTTGGAAAACCGAATTGTCTCGCTCTTCGTTCATATCAAACGCTTGCGTGATGAAAATTTCCTAGAATCATACAATCAACAGAAAATGCACTCAGAATTATTTTGAGTAACTTCAATATAAAATAATTTATGTACAATATTTGCGCTATAAGACACTTGCAACTGACTGCAACAGAGACGCATTAATGGAATTGATTTTTATTGATCAATTTTTATCGCATTAATTAAGGAAAATAGCGCACTAAAAGTGTTGACTATATCCACAGTCTGACCATGTAAAAGGTTTGAACCTGCGAGGTCATATCAAATGTTTGATACGGTCACATCAAGGGGTTGACCACTGAACGACCATAACAAAAGGTTGACTACTGGCTGGCCATAGCAAAAGGTTGACCACTGACCGACCATAGCAAAAGGTTGACCACTGAACGACCATAACAAAAGGTTGACTACTGGCTGGCCATAGCAAAAGGTTGACCACTGACCGACCATAGCAAAAGGTTAAGCACCAGCTGACCATACCAAAAGGTTGACCACTGGCCGACCATACTAGAAGGTTGACCACTGACCGACCATAGCAAAAGGTTGAGCACCAGCTGACCATACCAAAAGGTTGACCACTGGCTGACCATACCAAAAGGTTGACCACTGGCTGGCCATACTAAAAGACAAACCGCTCGCCGACCATGCCAAACGGTTGACCACTGGCTGACCATACCAAAAGGTTGACCCCTGGCTGACCATACTAAAAGACAAACCGCTCGCCGACCATGCCAAACGGTTGACCACGACCATATTGAAAGGTTGCGAATCGCAAAAGGCTGCCTACTATTAATTTTTGATAAGATAAGGTTTAACGAGTGCTGACTATGTGTCAAAAGGTTGACCATCGGATGACCATATCAGAAGGTTGACCACTGACTGACCCCAGCAACATTTTTTGACCACTTACTGACTTGCACAAAAGACTGACCTCTGGCTATAGCCATATAAAATAGGCTGACCACTGGATGGCCATAGCAAACATTTGACCACTGGTGACCATAATAAAATAATTATTGAATGAAGAAGAAGGTTGGCGACAGACGTAGATACCTCTGGTGATTCCTTGTTGACGAGATAGATGATATATCGCTGGCATTGGATCAATTGAGCTATTTCCAGCAGAATCCTTTCCACCATTTTCTCCAGGTTAGTCTGCTCGAGGAAGATGCCGCGAGCCAAGTTCAGCAACAGCTGAAATTGAAAACATCAAACCACTGAAGTCTGTCGTTTTTCTTCGTAACTGAACTCCAGTATCTGTCGGAGAGAGGCACTGTCGTGTCTAAAAATTCAACAGACAAATTGTGTTAAGCCTATTTCAGTGCGCACTCGCTGTTGCTTGCTGTCAGACAATTATTCTGACCTGGTTTACTTAGAAGGGCCACAGAAATGTCTGGTTAAAAGTCAACGCATCAATTGAAGCAGTATAGTCGATTGGAGAAGTTTGAATCAGGACGAGAGACCTTTGAAGAATGTCGAAATCTGTGGCAGGAATAAATGCGTTGATGTGCAACTTCCATAGGCTCAAGCGATGCTAAATTTTTCTGTAAGCTGTGGAAATCGTAACGTCCATAGGACATATTCCAAATCATAGGATGTCTTCCCGTTCCATGCAGTTCTAATAATTATTATTTCAGATTATAACCGGCAGCCCATAATATAGACATATGAAAAATTCGATATTTCCTGCGTGGTCTAACTGTGGGAAAAGAAACGCAGTCTCTGAAATGTCGGAATAGCAGAGTTGGCCTATTTATTTGCTTGCTTGTATGTGCACTTGTTAATGCGCCCCTTCAAGCTCTCTACCCAGAGGCCTTCCCGACCACAGCGCGGACACTGCATCAGAGTTTCACACCGAAGCGCTGAGCAATTGTGAGTGAACGACTTGCCCAAAGTCCTTACGCGGCGACTTGAGGCGGATTCGAACCTGCAACCATTCGGCTGCATGGCGACGAACATACCCACCACACCACCGCGCCCCACATATATACAATCTAGGCCTATACATAATAATTGATAGGTTTCTTGAAGAGGTGCTTCATAAATTATCGGAATGAATTAATGATTCGGGTTCGACCATCCTCCCTTGAAACTATTACCATGCAATAAACCTTGAGAAGGAAATGTCATGCACTCACAATATTACAGAACGCCACCGAGAGATGCTTCTAAGTGATTAGATACTGACGCCCAAACAATCAATCAATGAATTATTCAACCAATCAATCAATCAATCAATCAATCAATTAATCAACCAATCAACCAATCAATCTATCGATCGATCGATCGATCGATAAATAAATAAACAAATAAATAAATAAATAAATTAATTAATAAACCAATCAATCATTGAATCAATCATTCGATCAATAAATAAATAAATCAATCAATCGATCGATTAATCAATTGACCAATCAATCATTGAATCAATCATCCCTTTCTTCATTCATTCATTCATTCATTCATTCAATCATTCATAATTATAGAACCTCCTCAACTTCAAGGAAACTACTCAGAGGTGCCTTCGGCTCCAGCACGGCCAAAAAGAACAGTTTTCAAGCGCTTATAAAATATGTCAGAGTGTGAAATAGGGAAGAGGCGCTGCTCATAGCGCCGGGACAACCACAGAAATCATTAACTGCAATCTATCTCTAGTATACCTGATTCTGCGTATATTGATTGAGAGACATTTCAAAGAGTTGGGCGTTCGTCAATCCTATTCCGCAGAAAATTAGGAAATCTTTGAACAGCTGCAAAACAAAAGAATAGTTGTTGCAAGTCAACAATAATCATTGACCATTCACGCTATGGTGCGATATTAAATTATTACATAGCAAAATAGAAGGTGAGGGAATAGGAGGGATAGGAGGAAGAGAAGGAGTAGGTGGAGGAGGAGGACGTGAAGGAGAAAAAGCAGAAGGTGGAAGAGAATGAAGAGGAGAAAGAAGAGAAGGAGAAGAAGAGGGGAGAGGACATGGAGGAGAGAAGGAGGACGAAAAGAAGGAGAGGGATGAGAAGGTAGAGAGGGAAGAGCAGGAGTAGGAAAAGGTGGAGGAGAAGAAGGAAAAGCAGATGCTTGCCAGTCAACAAAGCAGCTCGTAAAATTTTTTTGCAACGATGTCGCAATCGCAACACTTCTTCGAAATTGCAGTCAAAACAGCTGGGAGATAGTAAACAGTCACCAAATTCTTTCCAAGAATTGGATGGTGCTATGCACTTCTATTTTTCTAAAACTTAAGCATTATTTTCCGCATGTCTTGACACTGTAACCAACCTATAGCCCATCAGAATGTTCAATAAATAGCAAAACACTTTTGGACCAATATCGCGACTCTGTCATGCACAAAATTGGACCAAACCACGTTAAATTAATTATTGGAAAGCAGTATTGAAGCAGCGACAGGCGACTCGAGATCAGACCAGCTATCACACTTATCAATCTCCTTTAAAACAATGGATACAATGTGTAGGTGTGTGTGTGGAGGGGGTCACATACCGCTTCGTCGTGTGTGGTAAACGATTCGGTTCCGTCGCTCTTGTTCATGATATTTGCCACTCCGATGACCTCACCCTCTGGATTGAGCACAGGCATACAGAGCAGAGACTTCGTTCGGTAACCCGTCTGATTGTCCACATCCTTGTTGAACCTCAGATCCTAATTAACATGATATATAGGTAAGCAGTAATTAATAGGTTTTAGTGCACCGGTAGATGTATAATAAAATATATTCGTTTAATTCATGAAAAAGTGCAGGATGGCACACCGCAGCCTGGTACAAAGTGACGCTAAGAAAAACAAAATGAAATCAAAGCGTCTTCCTCAATAGATCATTGCTAATATATATATATATATATATATATATATATATATATATATATATATGTAATACACAAGTCTTCGACAATTATTATTATGGATATGCCAAACCTAATTCTGGACAAGGTCAACAGCTAGGCCTACAACATCCATGTATGTGCTTTTGTCATAGCGCCTCTTCAAGATTTAGCTACTCAGAAGCGCTCCCGACTACAGCGCGAACACTGAATCGGAGTTTCACGCCGAAGCGCTGAGCAATTGCAAGTAAAGGACTTGTCCAAGGTCCCTATGAAGAGGCTTGAGGTGGATTCGAAACTGCAGCCCTCTGGCTGCAAGACGACGAAAATACCCATAACACCACCGCGCCCCACAAATAAACAAATAAACAAAAACATTAAGATGGACATTACACAAGACAGCTCGAGAAATGCGCAATACCTGTTACACAATGCCTGTTTATTTATTTATGTATTAGAGCTACTTTTCTAGCGCCCCTGAGAGCAGGGCTTCTATCCCTATAGGCCTACAGGCGGGCGCAACTTAAGCCAAGTGAGAAACAGGTGGAAGCATGAGTGAGCCAAAACTCGCGTTGGAGGGTGTAACGCCGACCCGGGATGGGGGAAAGGAGATGGATTGAATCCGGTTATTTAGGGAAAATGGAAGTCCTGCCTTAAGGACTAACTGCTCAGAAGCGCTCCCGGCCCAACCCACGGCTAAACAAGACAGTATTAAGACTAGAAAAGAACATGGTGGAGTTTGTAGTGACCTCTGGAAACTATAATAAAATTTATAGGCGAAGTACCATATGAAGCCAGTCCCCGTTTGCAGAGCGAGTGACCCAAGAGGCAGTTTGAAAACACAGAGCAGTAATACATTCATTACATCCATAAGACGTCTAGTGAGAGTCTTTGAAACCACTTTCTACCATACTCTTAAGACTGCTCTCTTTTTCCTGGGGTTGGATTGGGGGTCGCTTCTGGGTGGATGATCTTGAAATTAGCAAATCTCGTCCAGTCTTCTAATTATCACTACCATAAGTCCCCACTGCCTTGACCTAAATAGCAGTTGACCTATAATTGTCTTCGCTTTGACCAATAGTAAACCAGAGTCGATTCTTAACAAGGCATACCTTGTAGGCATCACGGAGGTTAATCGTCTCCTTTCTCATCGCCACCGTGCCAATGATTCCCTTTCCGAACGGAACGACGATCATGTTCTCCTCCGTGTGCAACGACTGGTAGAGCGTCGAGCTCTCGCAGACGTCGAACAGCTTCGACACGAGGTACTTGTCGTTCTTCGTGCCCCGTACGAGGAACAGACTGGCCCGGTCGCCCTTCGTGAGTATGCAGACGCTCCAGAGGATCTTATAGCAGAGGAGGTTGACGTCGAGCTCGTGGGAGATGTCGCGGACCAGCTCCATGAAAAGGTCCTTCTCCTTCATGCTCGTCAGCTCCTGGCGTCTCGTCTCGAGGTACTGCCGCGTCGGGGCGACGGAATGACGACGGCCGACGACGAACTCGTTGAAGAGTCCCTCGGTGATGAAGTCGACGTGGTTGTCCTTCGAGCGAAGGTGGAGGGACGGGTCGGAGAGGGGCTGCTGTTGCTGGAGGGACGTCCGCTCCTTCAGCCAGGCGTCGAGCACCTGCGGGGGAACGTTCGCCCGGATCCACTGGCGGAGGAAGGTCGGGTTGGCGTGCAGGAACTTCCCGACGGTCGCTGGACTTATGTGTTCCATTTGCAACGGGTCTTCAAGAAACAAAAAGGTAACAGCAGAATGGTGGTTCAACACTGCAGGCCATGTAAGAACAGGTTAAGCGTAATCGTAATCTCCAAACTTCTAAAGCGCTGCTCGAAAGCCAAGCGCGGGGCACCAGCTTATTCACGAGCGCTGCGTTGAGTCAAAGGGGTTGTCCGTAAGAGTAGTCCGTAGTGGTCCGGGTCGAGTTACCGTAGGATCAGAGGGCCGAACAGCTACTAAGGCAGGTGTCGTCTGGGCCGGGAATTGGAAAGTGGAGGATCAGATGAGACAAGTTAAGCGAGATAATTGCGTCAGAAAAAGATGCGTCGAAACCACACAGTTGTTAAAAGTGAAAAAAACTGAATAAAAGAACTCAGTAAAACCTCTTTTTGTCCACAAAACCCCCGAAAAACGCAGAAAGTGAAAATAGCTCTATTGGACGTTGTTACATCTTTGACCACAGTTGAGCCTACACTTATAAACCGTGTATACCCTATGCACAATTAAATTTTAATATGGAAGCAAATTACACAACCTTGTCAGAAAACACCGAGGACCATTAGGTCTAACGCACAACAATTATTTTAATTTAGTAAGAAATTGATAAACGAAAATATTGCGAAGAACATAAAACACGGAAAACGTTTTTAAACTGTGGGATAAACTATTTTGAAGTCATCTGACGTGCAGGTCAAAGAAGGTAAGGTCAGAGAAGACAGTGTCGTAAGAGACAAAATCAGATACGGAAAGGTAAGACATGGTAGGACACGCTGGGTGTATAATTGTAATGTATTGTAAAGAAAAGCTCCCACGATTTCTCAGCGCCCACAAAAGCAACGTCAGGAGACCACCGTAACCAACGGCGCTATATCAAATGAAGTCCGCAATAGCCAGAGCTGCCTTTTCGTTCCGGTGTCAGGTCAAAATCTTGCTACGATGGTAATCGGCGATGATTGGAGGACACTAACCCTAACACTAAACCTAACCGACCATCACGACACCTAACCCGATCCTAACCGACACTCGCGGTCTCCGATACTGCCATTATGCTATAGAAGGTAGGTATAAAAAGGGAAACCAAGGTAATACTATGTCATGGTTCAAATACCCCAGGGCGCTTAAATTAAGGTATACGGTAAGTCAAGGTAAGTTAGGATGTTGTTAGATTGGATTGCTTACCAACAAAGGACATACGAAGGATATGGCCTGCGTCTTCTCCGAGGCTACTTCGTAAAATACTCGGGTCATCCATTCTCAACTCTTCTGCTTGCAACGGTTCAGTAGCCAGATTTAATCACAATACCCGACTATAACAATAATATTGATCTCAAATAAAACTCGATGACAGTTTAAAAACGAGACGTTCGGTAGATCTTCAAATGGCGTTCAATTTAGGAAAAGAATTAAATATATAAAACATAACAGTGAATAGAAAAATTAAAAATTAATTACGAATCGTCGAAATGCTTTGCTAACTAGACCAACATACTGATGTAAAATGAATCGCGCGATGTAGCGACGTCATGAACAAGATTAGTTTTTATGCCACTGATCTATTTTTATAGTTGTACTGTTAGTTGACGTCATCGACTTGTTTCTTGCGTCATATTCGGTTGTGATGTTTTTGAAAAGTGATTTTGGGCAAGTTACAATGTAAGTTTAATTGCTAATTGTAAGTTTTTCTCTCTTGTAATCTCTTATAATCTCTTGAGATTGTTTTTGTCTTATCGCTTGAATCGTGTGATAGAATTATGTCCAACTGGATGCTCTGCAATTACGCCTCCAATTGTGCATGTGAGACTTGTGGCCGAAACTATATCATAGGGGACCGAATGACGACACTAACCCTAATCCTAACTGGCCCTCACGACGCCTAACCTGACCCTAACCGACCCTCACGACGCCTAACCTGACCCTAACCGACCCTCAGGACGCCTAACCTGAGCAGGGCTGTTTTTAAGGAATTTTTAGAACTGCACAACTCCTTCTTTTCTTTCCCATCCTCCATGGTAAATTTCTTTCAATCGGAGGACAACTACCTTTTTTACTAGTTTTAACTGTACAGAAGTGCTGTACAGTGCTTCTACAACTGCACAAATCCATCTGGAACTGCACATTTTGTGTACAACTGCAAGTTAAAACAAGCCCTGAACCTGAGCCCTAACCGAACGATTGTTCGATTAGTGCAGACAATTCTACCTTTGAAATTGTGGTGAGTTAGACTAAGTGTAGGCCTAGGCCTACCTATCTTACAAGTCATCCGTTACAAACTACCTGTTTTCTGGGTTTTGCAAAGCTACGTAAAAGCCACGGATAGTTGTGAAAATATTATAGCGGTTAAATATTATTGCATTGGTTCTGTTTTCTTGTAAATCCATAGCGTGGGCCTGTATACATGTACATAACTTTCGCATGAACCCCGGCTTGCATTTTCGCATTGAGTGGGTTACGGCTCCCTAGAAATTGTCGTAACTGATTATATTATCCATCCATTTGTCCGTCCATTAAATTCACTCCGTCAATATGGGAATTAAACGTAGTCATCACTCATCAGCGCAGATAGAAAGTCATCGTGATAAAATATATTTTTAATATTGTCTAAAATGATCAACTTATGATGCAGTCAATGTTTTCTAAAATTCTTATAAGCTCTTAAAGGATTCTATAATTTCTCTTCGCATGATTACAAAATTCCAATTAAGATACGAAAGCAATCTATCAAACGTAAACAGAGAATGGTTATAATTATCATCCATCTAAGTTCGAAGCTGTTATCATGGTCACTTGTAGATATGTTTGCAGACTTGCAGTTGGGTGAAAAGCGCAGTATTCAAGAGTTAAATTCTTGGCAAGGGCTTGAGAAGTGCAAAGCAGGAAGTTAAGAACATGGGTACGGTTTTGTGAAGGCTTCTAAATGTGAATTTCTCACTTTCACATTGTATATCATTATATTAGGCCTATCATTGCTGCTTTAGTGTGAAAAACGTTGTTTAAAACCAAAAGTAGTAGTAAAACATAAGAGTTAATTTCTAGAGTGGAGACAAGCATTCCATCTTGCCAATATATTATGTAGGCTATGTGTGCTGTAATGACAATTATTTAGATTTAAACTAAAATTGATGATATCATCGCTAAAGCACTCTATAAAAAGTTAGTTCGTGCAATCCGAAGTATCTCTGGGACTTCCTGCTGTTAGTTCTGCATGAGATGTAACACATCTGGATGTAGGACGTGGTCAGTTTCGTCCTTCACACACACCACCACGAAGAAACAGAAGATGTCGTGGAATCTTCTAGTCTACCCAGTTCGAGGCACTCCGACCACCTTGTTGTCGTTGTTGACGAAGATGCGGACTCGGTCGACGCGATAGTCGCGAGTGCAAGGACTCAGTTCACCCTTTATCTCCGTCTATTGTTTTCAAAAGAATACAATGTCATGATCGGGATTGGAGAAAGTGTTTAGAATCGATTTTAATTGTAACACAAATTCAGACATTGCATGCGTCGCTTGTGTTTTAGGCTGACTAGTCGACTTAGTGACAATACCAATGATGATGTTGTTGATGATGATGGTGATGGTGGCGGTGGTGATGATGATGAAGATGATGATGATGGTGGTAGTGATGATGGTGATGGTAATGATGATGGTTTTGTGGAAGTAACGATGGAAATGATGTTAGTATTGGTGTTGGTGGTGGTGTTGGTGGTGACGATGATGGTAATGATGACGATGATGGTAATGATGACGATGATGGGTAATGATGATGATGATGAAAGGGTAATGATGATGTTGTTGTTGCTGCTGATGATGCTGTTTACGGTGATGATAATGATGATGGTGGTGGTGGTGATGACGATGACGATGATTATAATAAAAACAAAACCCAGTTCATTTTCTTTGGTGAACATGTCTAGCTTGCCAAGATTGGCGTTGAATAACTGCGGTTTCAGTTTCAGCTTTTCTTTCTGTGGATCAATTCTCATTCCTTTCCTCTCCTTAATTGTCGAGTCACGTCAACGCTCGAGTTTCTATGGCTTAGCCAACTCCATGCCATCCGCCAGGCATTTAATCCGCAAACCATCACAGCAGTAGACTTGTCGGTCCACTCTCTGATCTGCGCTACGGTTGAGTAAGGGAATGAGATCTACATTCAAGTAGGCTATAACGGTCTCCCCTTGCAAATTCCTCTAAGCATCAAGCCATCCGGAACACTTCTGACCACCGTATACTCAGCATTGTGAGCAATGCTCAGTGAGCATTGCCAAGTTCATCCACATGATCCACATCAGATCTGTTCTGTCAACCAAGACTGCTTGCTAGTTCGCCAGGGAGCATTGGATCAGCGTTCTCGTCGCGCTCCCTGTCAACACTGGTCCGGTTTCCAGCCGCATCGGTATTGCGAATGATCCAACCAGCAGACCGAATTCTTGAGATGAATCCCGGTCACGCGCCATTACAGACAGATCATCCCACACCAAGCTGGTTGATGTTATTTGGTGCGCAATGCATACGCAAAGAAGAAAGAAGAAGTTCGCCAGCGCATTTAATTCAATATCTAACTTTAGTCAGTCCTTAGTTGTGTGACCCCAGAAGTGGTCAAACCAGTTAAGGAGGTACGCAGATCCGAGGATTCTTAAGCAAGCAACCCCCTAAAAAAATGCAATGCCCAATCACAGCCTAAATGTTTTCAGAAACACTTTAAAAACATAGGGCTACGGATGGGCCTATGTTGCATTGTGCTGTTGTGTTATGTGATCTGACGTATTGTATTGCTACAGGTAGCCTATGTGCTGTAGGTCTAACGCCATCTCATGTATGGCGTTGCTATTCTGTCATCTGAGGCAAGGAAGATAATACTTACTCTGACGTCTGGTCTGTCCTTTAGAATCTGCTCCTGTGCCTCTTCGCCCGTCTGTTCATAAAGATAAACATCAAAGCAAGTTATGAAATCAATAAAATCATCCTCTTTCTGGAATAAGTTACCTATAATTAGTCTCCGTAATGAACTTCTTTGTCTTTCTTTGACCCTTTTCCGCAAGCGTTTGAAAACCATTCTCTTTGATTGTGGTTTGGTGTCAGGTCGCGAGCGCCTCTGAGGCGTTCTCTTAAAGTGGCGCTATATAAATGTACGATTACAATTACAATTAGGCCTACAGTACCTACGCAGACCAACAAAAAATGGCAGTGTGCTATCGGCTTGAGTTTGCCCTGAATGCATAATGATTAGTAACTAGACATGCAAGCTCTGCTTCAGCGCTACCAGTCTATTAATAGTAGGCCTAAGCTTATCGCAGGCCAATGTGTCCGCCTATTGGCAAGCAAAGCGCTTCGGATAAGGGGGCGATTCACGACATAAAACAAAAGTCCTAAGACCTAACTTTGAAAATGTATTACCCATAATAATACTTACTTGGCTATGCTATAATCCTGACAAATACAGTTTTTTTATAATCGTATGACTAAAACGTGTAGGCCTACATACCTTTCCAGTGAGCTCTGGCCATTCCTGCTTCGGCGCTGCCATCTTGGTTTGCTAGCACAGCCTGCACACAGACAAAAATAAAATAGAATGCGTGGCCTGATGATCCACTGCTAGTAGCGATAACCACGATTACAGGCCCTATACGTCTTGTATGCGCATCATTAGGCTACATCACGTGCGCAATTTAAACACTGGCTGTAAGCAGGTGATAAACTTTGGTAGATTTGGTCTGAGTAAACAAACCGATTAGGCTACGTAGGCCCTACTTACGTCTTATTATTACGCTGTTTACGATGTCTTATTATTACGCTGTTTGGGCTTATTTTAGTGCTGTTTGTTATTTTACGTGAGCCTTTTTGAATATTATTATAGTTCAGATATTTACGTGGACCTATAATTGTGAGCCGAGCACATCGAGGTTTAGCAGAGTTTAAACAGTCAAACGTCACTAGATTAAACTCTGGCGCCGGCGTAGGCCTTAGCAAGCAGACTATAAATAATTGTAATGGTCCAAGTGGCCCCGTGGTATCCTATTATTCGACGAGTAATAAAACGCAGGCTTTTAGAGTCTATACTGGCCACGCCGTTTAATGACTTAGGCTAGAGTTGGTTATGAAAATGACGTCAGCGGCGTTGCTCTTGCATGAAGGGCCAGAAAGGGTCAACATGAGCGTCGCGACATCGCTACCGTCTCCCATCCTACAGGCCTACATTAATATTTTATTTCCCTTTGGAATGTTATTGTATGCGGTGTCTGAATAGCCTATATCTGGCTTATTTCAGTTTAAGTCGCTGTACGCTCGTCATAAACGCATTTTAGATGCACACCAAGACCGTAGCCATGATTTTATTTGGGGGAGGGGGCGTTTACTAGATCATTTGCAAGCTCACAAGCAACTGAATCAACTGACTAATGGGTTTGGAGAAGCAACGTGAGCTCTCAAATGTGGTTCTGAAGGGCCAATACATTACACGCTGTAGTGCTTGCATCATGTGCTAGTAAATGAATTGGGACTATTTCATGTTCACATTATTTCGTTGGGTGTGTGTGGTTAAAACACCCAACACACCCCTAGCTACGGCCTTGACGTGCACAGAAGGCCTACATACGCATATGCATAGTGGGTACATAAATACATATAGGCTACGTCCGTAGGCCTAGGCCTACTACTTATAGGCTACTTGGACAAAATGAGTAAACGCACATACGTATTACGTAGGCTACAATATTATCAGAACGAAAAAACAACTAAATACAACTAATACAGACCGATAGCCAAACCGTGGAGACACACATACACACGTTTACACGCATGCATACATGTATATACATGTACATGCTACTGCGAATACACATAGGCCTACATACATGCATATACGTACACATACATACATACATACATACATACATACGTACATACGTACATACGTACATACGTACATACGTACATACGTACATACGTACATACGTACATACATATTACATACACACATAATACATAGTACATACATGCATGCACTCATCTATGCATCCATGCATAGGCCTATAATAATTATGCGTTTATACAAAGCATTACATGTAGATACCTATTGGACCTACCTTGTACGAGCGCTTCAGTCGAATGTGACAGGTAGAAGGTCCTGCTGAGATCAGATCAGATCGTCCTAACAACGACAGATTTTATAGCCACAGCGTGTGTCTGTCCGTGTGCTCGCATGTGGTCTTATCTATGGATGGTGTGTGGGGGGAGTGGAAGGGATGAATGGGAAGGATGGGCTCGTACGGTGACTAAAAACAAACTGACCTTATCAGCATATAGCCGACTGTTACAGTAGGCTATATACTTGAGGTCTCCGGTTAGCAAACGCGCAAATATTGTTTAATATCATGCCCTAACCCTAATGCGTTACAGTTACTTTCTATATTTGTTTGGCGAGATAAGTGGAGAGGTGCAAGGTGGGGGTTGGGTGGTTAGGGAGTTGGACTGGCAACCGATCGAGTGGTCTCGGGTTTAAGTTCTAGCTAGGCCTATAGGGCAAAACTTTTTCGTCATTATTTACTCAATGTACGTCGGTTTTTAGCCAACGCGGTCGGAACGATTGCATCGAACGCATGGGCGGAGTTTATCAGGAGCTGGGGGGGGGGCTAAACACCCCAAGAAAATCCAGATTCGTTTATTTACCGTGTAAACGGTATATGTTCTCGGGTTTAGCCTTCCACGAAGGCGCAGACTCATAAGTTAGCCCCTCCAAGAACGGAAACCAAACTCCGCCCATGATTGAACGTGCTGTAAGCATGTAACGTATGTATAACAGTGGCGCAATGTACTATTACGTTTATTACTAAACTAAGTTAGGCTATGCATGGTACTAGAAACGTGTAGGCTATAAAATCTAACATTGTTACGTTGGTCTATTCTCAAGAGCGGCTGAGCACCGAATGCCGCCTACTATATTGTACATGTCCAGTCTGGACATAATTATTTATTATACAATAGAGCAAACAAATTGTCTTGAAAATTATAGCGATGAACGTGTAGACCTAGACCTACGTTGTTTAAAATAATGATTATTGAATTATGTGGCAATTCATGGTCTTTGAAAATCTAAATGTTTCGAAATATTGCATGCTCTTATGAGTTTTATAATCCAATCTCGTCAGTGATAGTCTATTAACATTTCTACTGGCAGGTGTCTCAAATCAAACTAAGTTTTGGGAGGCAACCTATCAAGCGTATACGTTGTATTGTATTTGACCACTTGTAAAGTGCCTCTGGTAGGGTGATCCGTTCGGAAGCGCTTCAAGTGGGCAACGACCCGCGAGAAGAAGCAGATTTTGCTGAAAGATAAGCATAAATTGTAGAGCGAAAAGAAGGAGAAAGCGCATTCCAAATAGGTTTGAACAATTAAGGTAAACCCTTTTGCTCGCACCTCCACTGTGTAGAACTGTGCCTTCTCGGTGGTAGGACCATCGACCTTGAATGACCTACTCTTGGCACTCCATCCTTTCCTAGAACTCCCTCCCATGCATTCCTGTCTCATCTTGACACAATTTTATTTGACCGCGGTGGGGTTTGGAGTGCTTCTGAATAGTTCTCTTGAAAAGGTGTCAGACACCTTCAATGAATTTAATGAAGTAACGATTTAAAATAATTTTAATGATTTTAACGAATGAGTTGTGTAGGAATTTATATTTTCAGAAGTCTAAATCCTTCTAAATAATTCGTTTCAATATGATGAGTTTTCCAATCGAACCCTGCAAACGATTTCCTCATTTATTTTGGAAAAATCAAACCAAGTTATAATTAGCAATCTATTTAAATCGTATAATCAGCAAGCTCAAGACTTCGACGCCTAGTAACACAAAGCTGTGATTAAAAATTAAAACTGAAGTTCATGACATCGTATTCGAAAGAAATCCTTTAAAAGTTATTGTCATTTTAAGGACTCTTGCTTTGGCTCTGTAGCCAAGGCTATACAAGGCGTGCGCGTACCCTCCTGCAAACACCACGTTTAGTAGTTCACACACAAACACACACGCACACGCACACACACACACACACACACACATACACACACGCGCGCGCGCACACACACACACACACACCAAGAAACGGATGTCTGCTGAGGAATTTCTTGTTCATTACTATCCAATACAAGGAGTTTTAGCGACTCGCCAATTGTGAAGACAGTCGAGGAAGATACGCACTCTATTCTCGTAATAACTCGGTGGGGGTTGACTATCATCAAGCAAAACACAAACCTAATTGAAAAAAATAAACTGCTTTAGATTCATTAAATTCCTTTCCTTTTCTATTAACTCACTCTTAAGACGATTTCTGAAATACCACAAGACTGTCACATTTCACGAACTAGTCAACGAGATACTTAATAATAAGATGTTGCCATTGTTTTTGATGAAAATGATGATGATGATGATGATGATGATGATGATGATGATGATGATGATAAGTATTATAATAATAACAATATAAAAATTCTATATAATCATAGTTGGCTACCATAATTATACAATAATTATAAGAATAATAAAATATCATTAAAAACGATAATAATAATAATAATAATAATAATAATAATAATAATAATAATAATAATAATAATAATAATAACAACAACAACAATAATAATAATAATAATAATAATAATAGCCGAATAACAATAATAATAATAATAATAATAATAATAATAATAATAATAATAATAATAATAGTAATAATAATAATATTAATGATAATAATAATAATAATATTATTATTTTTATTAATGATAGGTTTCTGTGTAATATTATAATTTTAGCAATAACAATCGCAGTTGTGTGGCTGGCTGTGTTGTATATGAGAGCAATTTAAATAGTAGCAGTATTGCAATGGCATTTTTGCTGTAGCTATAGCAGTTTTTGACATAGTAGTTGCAGTAGTCGAGGTAATAATAATGCATCGGTGCATTCCGGTTTCCTGTGTCCATTAGTAGCATAGTTAATAATATGATTGCAGTGATTAAGGACAGACTGACAAAACACTTGAAAGATTTGGCAAGCAAGGCCTATGTTGTGCTCTACTATGTCATGTCATGATCATATTACACGAAGTTAGGAAGTCACGCTGTATACCATATTATTTGCTAATGTGATTACGTCACAGCATTATAGTATGGTTTTCAACGTAACCTCTCAACCCACATGGCCTTACTGGATTTGCAATGTAATATTACCAATTTCAATGGATGATAATAAATGGTCCTTGTGTACCTTGTTTGATCTCAGAAAAGCTTTCGACACTGTCGATGATAAAAATCCTGGTTAAAAAACTTGAACACAATGGCTTTCGAGGTATTAGTAATTACTGGTTATCAGAATACTTATAATATAATATATGTCCCTTGAAGTGAACATATTGAGTTCTGTTATATTATAACAGAACTCAATATGTTCACTTCAAGGGACATAAATCTTTGGCCATGAATGTTTTGTGTGGTGTCCCTCAAGGGTCAATCCTTGGGCCTCTTCTCTTTCTGTTGTACATCAATGACTTATCCATGACCTCATCCATATTAAAATGTATAATACTAATAGCTATTATGAGAAATTTTGCTGAGATGACAGCTCAAGGTATGAGGGGCCTCAAGATTTTTTTTTGGGGGGGCCTCAGGTACCCTAGCGCCGGTGTCACGAAATAGAGTATCCCCCGTATTAATTGTATCCCCCCAAAATTAAAAAAGTCGAAAAAACCGCTTCCGCGTGTAGTTTTTTTGGCAAATTAATTTTTATCTGCTTTGTTTTGAACAATGACACTAACAGGTATGTTTATTCCGACTAGATAATTTGTTTTGCCCTGTTTTTATAGCACTTAAAACATTAAAAACACTTAAGAACACTCAGAGTCACGAAATAAATTCGAGTTGCCTTTATCTGAGCATTGCCTAGGACACTTAAAACAATTAGAGTCACTCTAAATTTTGATTACAGCATAAATATTTTTATTATGCGCATTTTTCAAAAAAAGGGATAGAATGGTTTATCCCCCCGGATAGTACAGACCGGTTAATTCCATCCGGGGGGATAGATTAATTCATCCCCCCGGATAGCTTTCAGGGGGGATACTCCGTTTCATGACACCGGCACTGATAATTATTATATTGTTGTCTTTCTGTTTGGATCTTCTCTCTGATTACGTTTACACTGGCATTTGGCTGTTAACAGTTGCCGTAAACATGTTGTGCCACTTGTTGGCGAACACATAATACTATAGCCTACAATTCTTTGCAGTTCATACAATTCATTCACATTTCATCTGTAATTCCAATCATCTGTCATCATCTGTCTTAGTCTTGAGAATCTACACAAACTATTGCCTTGACTCTCTGCCACTGACTTGTCTTCTCCTCTCTCTTTCTCTTTCTCTCTCTCTCTGTCTGTCTCTCTGTGTCTGTCGGTCTCTCTGTGTCTCTCTCTGTCTGCTGTTTGTCTGTCTGTCTATCTGTCTCTCTCCTTCTCCCTCTCCCCCCCTCTCTCTCTTTCCAATTCGCACGCTTGTTTCCTTTCTGTCCATTTCGTTTAAATAGTAACTACACGCTCCACCATCTTGATACAAAATATCTGTACTGTGGTTGCCCATTTTTTTTAGCACGATCTCTCTCTCTCTCTCTCTCTCCCTCTCCCTCTCTCTCCCTCTCTCTCTCTCTCTCTCTCTCTCTCTCTCTCTCTCTCTCTCTCTCTCTCTCTCTCTCTCTCTCTCTCTCTCAGAGATCTTTTACCTGATAGTTGATATTGTTAAATTCTTATTTTCACTGCACACTGTTATTTTGACATTTTGTTGAGTTTTGAATTGTTTTGATCTCTGTGTATAAACGAGTTGAATTGAATTGAATCACCTAAGTAAGAGAGATACATACTGTGACGTCTGGTCTGTCTGTAGTGATCTTATTATTGGCCTCTTCGAGCGACTGTTCAAAAAGACGAATGAATTACAGTTTGATTATTTCACAATTATAGTCTGAATATATTATTTCAATTATGCATTCATTGTAAATTCTATAATTATTTGTACAAATCAACGAATAACCTTAAGTGAATATTTCATTAATGTAAAGAAAAGTTATATCAGAAAGTGGCAGTTATTTCTGACGGCAGTGCGCTGATACATTGGCATAGCCAATTAACCATTAGGTAAACATCATACCTTGGAAGCAATATGACATTTGACCTAGATTGCAAGAGTGAAATAAAGATACGAATAGCAAGGGAGGAAAGCGGTGTTGAAAGCAATGGAGAAAATTTGGAAAAGCAAAGCAATCGGTATAAAAACAAAGTTGGGGTAGTAAAGACGTGTGTGTTCAGCAGCATGATGTAGGGTGATTTCAGATAAAGTGAACCATCAGGTTGAGTGAACCAATTCTGCTAGAAATTGTCTGTGCACCAAACTATTAACGTCAAATTCCCGCGGAGGCTATTTTTAGATTTTACTGTCTCTTGGCTACAAAGTCAGCGGGTTATTTGAAGCATACCTAGCAACTTAATGTTATGGTCGACAGAGAAATGTCGGGTGCCGACGAAACTTCCCAAAATTGAAGTGTACAACTTTTTAAAGGGGGTATAGCAAAAGTCGGTTTGACGGCTAAATACATTGACCTATGCAGGGAATTTTTCTCAGTATGAATTTGGGCATGGGATTGAATAAAAAAGCAGTTAAATGTCTGATTGAACGATTCCGCGATCCGTTTGTGCGAGTTTAATCATGCGGTCCACTTTGCTTGCACGCATTGGTAAAGTGAACCACAAAAGTCCAACTAAAGTGAACCAGCGGTTCACTTTATCTGATAGCCTGTTTAATGAATACAGATAGGCCTAAATTAGATATAACTTATGACAGCAATAGAAAATAAGCCCACATTGTAAGCAAATTAATGCTAGTAGGGCCTAATAATTTTTTTGAAATTTAATGAAATTTGGTTTTTGAAGTTTAAGTTATGCATTTATTTGCACCACAGTGGGAAGACTCTACCATCACGGAACAAGACATAGGAAAAGGAGAATGAAAGACCAGCAAAATTTGACTCTTTCTGTGAGTTGATGGCAACCGAGAAATAGAGAAAAATTAATAGGCCTACGTGGGACCCAGGTTGTATGGAAAAGACATTGAAACTTTGAAGGACTTCATGCTTTTGCAAAACAGACCTAAACGTTTCATCAGTTAGGCGGGGCAGCCAACTATGTTGAGACTTAGCCAGTGTCTGTTTCAGTGCACCAAGCAACATTGAAATACTGTAGGCCTATTACTTAAGTATGGCATCCAGTTGTGAGACTGTAAAAAGTGTCTGACTCAAGTTTAAATAGTGGTGCTGAGATTCATGCAAAACTGCCTAATCCAACTCTATCAAGCAACTGTGACAATGCCTTAGTTCTTGGTCTCGTTCATGTATCATCATTGAGACTAGATCAACTATTATATGGGTCACCCTGGTAATGCTGATTTTGCTCAGGAGCTGGCCACATCTAGCATTCATTTGACCAATGACTTGACCAGTGACTTGTTCATGGCTATGCAGAATGCGACTTTCATGTCAGGGCTATTCGTTGCAGATCTTATTTTGGTGCCACACAGAGAGTGACAATAGGCAAAAAGCATATACAGCAAACCTCCAAAGTTTGAGATGACCAGTGCAGCCACAATGGAATTTGAGGATTCAAGATCATCGAAGAATGCAGTGAAGCATATAACAAGTATGCTATTCAGTGATGGTTAAGGGTTGATTCTCTACAATTTATGATAGGCGTACTGTGAGTTTATGTTAGTCATGTTAGCTACTGTTATGTTAGTTTTGTGAGTAAAGGTTTCTATCTTAGTTCCTACATGTATGTTCAGCAAAAATATATTATGCAATCTACAATAAGATGCAAGAACTTTTGACTCACAGAACTAACATAAGGCCTCTCACAGTATCATAAATTGCAGAGAATCTACTCTTAACCATCATTGAATACTGCAAAGATCTGTAAAGGGTACTGATTTGAAAGTTGCATAGCTATGACTAAGTCACTGGTCTAAGTCAGTGGTCAATGAATACTAGATGTGGCCATCTCTTGAGCAATCTCAGCATTACCAGGGTGATCCATAATAATATTGATCTAGTCTCAATTTAAGCATGTGCATGATCTCATGATCAACTTCTAAGTTCAATTTGGGTTGTCACATATTAAAATTGGTGCAAATGTTCACATTCTGCTGTGATTTATATAGAGTATTTGGGCTTTTTGCATTTGGTCACCTTAGACATTGTAGTTTTACACAGGTAAGATCTGGTTCACTTTATCAAAAAAACTGATTCACTATATCTTAACATTCAGGTAAAGAGAACCACTGGACATTAAAACTTTGAATTGGTATATGACCCACTCAACCTCAACACCGGTCCAGTTTAACTACATAGTCTTTTAGAGCAATCTCTGCTCTTTCAAATGATGTTTTTACATTTTTGGTACGACGCTTCTGAAGGCAGCAAAGTGGTTAAACGTGAAAATTGGTTCACTTTATCTGAAATCACCCTATGGATGCGAGACATGGGTCCTAACGAAAGACTCGGAAAGAAGAGTGTTAGCATTTGAGAGAAATTGCTACAGGAAAATCTTGAGGATAGGATGGACACAGAAGATTAACAATGAAGATGTATACATACAAAAGGGTGGAAATAACTGAGACCCTGATACAGAAGGTTATACAGCAAAAACTGAAATTGTTCGGACATAATATGCGGAATGAAAGATGATAGAAAGATTAAGACGGAATAATGGAGGGCAACAACAAAAGAGGAAGGCCGCATCAAAAGTGAACGGATGACACTGTGGATCGGGCGGAAAAGGACCTACAGCCATATACGCTGAGTTGATACGAAGAATGTGTGCCCAAACGAATGTTAAAAAATCCGCGCGTGAGCGCGTGAACATTTTTGAGCCTTTTTTATATAGCCTAAGAGTTATTGAAATTACATCTTTTCATAGGCGGAGACTTGTTCATGGTTTTAGGGGACGAGCTCGCGGTCAAAGCACGATCGCCGAGCAGGGAGGGGCCGAAGGGGCTTGGGGAGAGGATGTGCTCCTAACAATTTTTGATTTTTTTTGTCACACTGCGATTGTAGCAGTTTAGGCTGTCATTTTTACGAAATTGTCGTGGTTTGAGACTTGAAAAGCATCCCTGCCGTTGTTTAAAAAAATTTCCACACAACATGAAAGTGAAATTTTAAGCTGCCATCTCATCAAAATTTCCCATTATTTCATTGTTTAAAGATATGGTTTAAGACTTCAATAAATTTTCTTCCCAATTGCTTAAAAAATCTGATCGCTCATTGGGTCGACATGTACTTCTCTTGGATTCAACACATAAGAAAAGCGCAATCTTCGTTAGCGTGGGCATCTTGGAAGTTGGAGCACTCCTATAATCAGGTCAACACTCAACAGACTCTAATTTCGCACAAGAAATCAAAATATTCTGTTTACATTAATCACTATTTTGTGAGCCAATATTAACATTGCGGAATATAGTCTCTCAAATAGTTTTCACAGACAATTTAGTCAAGGCTTATTTGTTAATTAATACAGACAAAACAATATCCAGCTTGTGTGATGCTGGGAGGGGATTTCCGCTCAGTGAGGATCATTATAAAATTATAACCTAGCATGCAATCAAATCGTCGCCTTCGTCCGTAATAAAAAAAATGACTGAAGCCGATTGAATGAGCAGGATTTCGAGGTTTTCCTCGTATTCGTATGGAGTTCAGACTACCGGACGGGGTAAAACTGGAGCAATAGTAAGGTAGACTAACTGAGATAAAAGGAAATATGTAAAAGACACATTGATTTTTATAGATAAGCAATGCCAACGAAGAAATAATATCATGAAAAGCTCATCTTGTTGGCTGATTTCTGGTGGTGCCCATGCATAGGCGGGCCTCGCATGGCCAATTTCTGGTGGTGCTGAGCACTCACGAGCCTCGCAGAGTCGGCGCCTACAGCAGCTGGACTCCTGGAGCATGCAGCCCAGGACAGACTCGAGTGGAGACTGGGGAGACATTGTGAGGAAGCTTCGAACACCTACGGGCATTGAGCCCATGGTTGTTGTTGATGATGATGGTGATGGTGGTGGTGGTGATGATGATGATGATGATGATGATGATGATGATGATAAACGTCATAAGAAGTAAGCTTAGGCCTATATTACAGGCACTAAATGCCAACTATTATTCATCATCCCTACCGCTGTTGGTCAAATTGCAGGCATTAGTGTGACCGATGATCATTAAAGATCAAATGTCCAAAATTTTATTCTAGCGAAAATAATTATGCATTTTTGAAAATCGTACGATATAATATGACGTGTATGCTACCTTTCCAACGAGTTCCGGCCATTGCGTCCTCGGCGCCGCCATCCTGGATATCAACACTGTCTGCAGGGTTACAAAAATCAAACAGCGGTTACAGTTATTCGCAATGGCAAAGACCCTACAGTATCTGTACGCCACCACGCCTCGTATACAAATTATATCCCGCAGTCGATCGAGTCGATCAGTCGAGTCGATTGCTTCTCGGCCAAGTCAAGTCAAGTCGATCGACAAATCGTCGAATCGATCGACTTGGAAATATTTTACCATTTCTTGAAGTCTCAAAGTGACCTAGGGCCTACATGATAATAATGACGTAAGTTTTTGCACACAAGTACGTGCAGCTAATGACCCTTTTGGCAGCTGTCAATTTCGTGTTAGTGAAACTGTTTAAAGTTGATTATAGACATTGAATGAGCGGATACATAAATTTTTGGTCTTGGGTCGTCAGAAATTTTCATTGGTCTTCAGCCAAAAAATCTTTTTTCTAGTCTTCCCCAAAACAACTTCTAAAAAAACTGTGGCAACTCCGGTTATTTTAAATCTAATGATTTTTTAGTCACGTGCTACTTTATCTCTCACCTTTCTGTTCCCGTTGCGTTGATTTACAGCTTCTTTGAACCTGATGGGTGGAGAGGCACACGTCCTATGCGAATCTCTGAATGTCGGAGGCGTGGGGCCAGTATGGGCCCCTTGGATCCGCCTCTGAATGAGTATGATAAAGATCTACTATTATAGGTCTCTTTAGGGACCTACATGTATAGATGTTAATTTTTAGAATATAAAACGGGGGCCATTAACTATGCTCATTGTAACGCCACTTCGATTATGATACAATTCTACAATTAAATAAGTTCACTGAGAAAGCGAAATTAGGCCAACTGTAACGGCACTTCGATAAGGATACAGATCTACTATAATATAATTTAATTAATTTTGAGAATGCAAAACTATGCTCATTGTAACGCCACTCTGATTATGATACAATTTTATTATTACAAAAGTTCACTTCAAGAATTGAAAAAAATTGGCCTATTGTGACGTCACTTCTTTTGCAAACATGAAAAGTTTCAAGTGAAACTTTCAGAGATTGTTGGAAATTTATTCTCCGGCAAATTTGCGCAGAAAACGTTCAATTGGTTGCGAAGATATTGCATTTTGTCTTGTGGTATATTTTTAGCCACCCTGTACAGTGACATACATGTTCACATACACGCATTCAATATTATGTATGTAAAAATGAGATGCACAGTTGTTTGCATGTTTAATGTCATACATACATAGGCCTATATACACGCACCTGTAGATGCAGATAATGACTTTGCCTTCAATGAACGCGTCAGATGAATGAACAGGAGGAAGAACCCGGAAACGATTTCTGCAGTCACGACATTGTCTCACCAACGTGTGCTTATAGCCTATAGCCAACAATGCATTTGCACTTATATGCGAGCGTGGATCTTACGATGAGCAACGCAGGTTGTCTCAAGAAACGAAACTGCATGGACTACTTGACCGTGTTAGGGCAATCAGCATTTAATTTTTGTTTAGTTGTCACAGTTTGAAATAGATAGGTCAACATGGCACTCAATCTTTCTTTCACTTCCCAATGACAGAGTGTGGGGTCTTACGATGAGCAACTCAAGTTGTTTCAAGAAACGAAACTGCCTGGACTATTTGAAAGTGTAAGGGCAACATACATTGCAAAAGAATTCATTGTTATTTGTCACAGTTTAAAATATCTGGGCCAACATGGGCACTCAATATTTCTTCCTGTCCTCAATACAAGACACATTAGTCACAAGTCTTGTCAAGTGCATAACTCTACTTTCACTTTGCCTACCTCTACCTCTGCCTGCATTTTTCTGTGTTCCTTTCTCTTTCACTGTATCTACCATTATCTCCATGCCTCTTCCACTCCGTGAATCGGTCAGTATATCAGTAAGTGAGCAGAGTATCATGCAAGTTAGCACGTAAAAGGTCAGTCCTTATGACCGTCAGCCCGTTTGTCCGCCTGCACGACAGCCTGAACGTGTGTCTATTAATAATACCCCGTGGCGACACATTACTCTATCGTATAATGACAACTGTCCAAGCCAAAATTGTTTTTAGGAAGACAGCGATGGGCAAGAAACAGAATGTCAAAGTCTCACAAAGTAACAGAAAAACAGAATTTACAGGTTTTCACAAAATAACAGAAATACATTTACAGGTTGCCAAAGAATTCCAAAATGTCGGGAAACAATAATTTTACAGAAAACACCGAAATCATCAGAACGGCCAGAATTAAGTAAAGGAATAGAACGACAGAATAAAATCAAAAGTGTGCCACAACACTATTAAAGTTCTGCCTCGTATCTATGGTTTCTCTGGCAACCGGACTTCGGTCTTGATGCAACACTCGTGAATAAGCAGATACCCCGCGCATATCTGCAGAATAAAGCTGTTGAAATGTGAAGTTCATGATGACGATAGCTTTTCGATACAGTAATCATGAGAGCCCGTGTTGATGACTTTGGTTGATTTGTGTGGTCTGAGTGGCGTAGGTGAAGTGTATGCTATAATTTATATTAAGACAATGTAAAAACAATGATAAAACCTCTGCTGATTTATGGTACAGAAACATGGACGTTAAGAACAAGAGAGGAGGAGCTTCTGGAGAGAACGAAAATGAGAATGCTATATGATGGATACTTGTGATTCCGTTTTTCTCAAACTCGAAACAATCTTACCTAAGCGAGGGAGTTAAGGACTATTCCAGGCCAAAGGAAAGAAGGTGAAGTGGATGCTAAATACACGTGTATATTATATATATATATATATATATATATATATGTTTATAGGCTTCTTCTCGGCTAGAGGAATTGATCTACAGTATGCCAGCAAAATGACCACACTTTGCACGCATATAACTTCGCAAATTTTTGTAAATCTCTTTGTATTTTATTGTTTTCAGTTATTGATAAAGCGACTCTAGTAGGGTGAATCGTTCAGAGTCGCTCTCAGGGCGCAAGGCCCTGCGAGAAGAAGCAGGTTTGAAAGATTTTGAATAGAGAAGGCGGAAGAGAGACTGTTGGGCAGAAGTGTAGAGCGAACAGAAAGAGAAAGCGCATACCAAAGAGAAGGACCCGGGAGGCTCGTAGCTCAGTTGAGAGAGCGCTGGTCGATAAACTGCGTGAGTAGTCATTATCGCGACCTGGTTTCAAGCCTCGCTCAAGGCAAAACTATTTGAATTTTCTGTTAGCTGCCAGTGGCGCCTTCTGTTGTGTTGTTTGCCTCCGGTCAGTTGAAAATAAGATCGCCCCTCCCACTCTTCGCATGGGCGAACCAAGAGCGTTCCAGCACTTAGGCCATTAATGTTAAGCTACCGAGCCTGTTGTGTAGCCGACCTGCGTGTCATGCGAAGCTGGCCGTATCTACTGTAATATTGATGGGTTGGTGTCAGGAAGGGCATCCGGCCAGGTCATAAACCCCCATCATAAATTCCTGGCTACGACACTGCTGCAGTGGCTCAGCTTTAAATACCTTTCGCAGAATGATTTTGTTTTTATAACTGAAACTCCGGTGGTTCTTTATTTGTTTACAGCGAAAAAAAATCAAATAGCAAATTTCAGCATATTGCCCGTGTCATCAAAACCCTCAAAAACCAATATGGGATTTTTTGCAACTCTGCTGGGTCAGCGGTTCCCAACCCGTGGCCCGCGGGCCAAAAGTGGCCCGCCAGGCCTGAGAAAATGGCCCCTCGTCTCTCAAAGAATTACCCAAAATTATATGAAAAATGACAATTTGGATAGGATATAACAAATAATTATTTTCTATTGCAAATTATTTTATTTTGCCGTCAATAAATAACATCGAAAATTCTAGTTTGAATCAATTACAACAATTTATCTGCTTTTAGTTAAATAGGACTAGATTTTTGTCTTGTGGCCCCCTAATGTCCTTCGACTAAGATAAAGTGGCCCTTGTATCCTCCAACTTAGAAAAAGTGGCCCTAAAGTCAAAAAAGGTTGGGAACCACTGTGCTGGGCAATAAAGGAATATATATATATACTATATTTGTAACCCGGCGTTGCCCGGGAAATTTAGGGTTTTAAACACTACTCCACTTTGGTACCCATCGTTGACCGCTAAATTTCGAGTTTTCGTCAACCCCCACCCCACCCCGCTTCCCCAAAAAGCCAAACGTGACCCGCCCCTGCGGGGCGCCACTGAAATTATTACTGGACGAGCATGACGTCATGCGGGCTGTAGAATCTTTACTAAAGCTCGAGACTCTTTACTAAAGCGTGAGCTGTCTTAAAACGCTAATAACTCGAGTTCCAAAGTGAAATTTATGGCTTTAAACACTACTCCATTGTGGTACCCATCGTTGGCCGCTAAATTTCGAGTTTTCGCCAACCCTCCACCCCACCCCGCTTCCCCAAAAAGCCAAACGTGACCCGACCATGCATTTCCGAGCCTATTTTTTACGAAGAGTCAATACACACACATATGGAAGGACAAACATTCAGACTTATAATATAAGATATAGGCCTATAATGGCATCAAAGGACGCAAACGGCATCAAAATCGGTTTACTATTTACTACTTAGCAAATTATGGCGAATTCATAGCCATCATTCAGCCGAATTGAAGAATATTCTATATTTTTGAACCATCTCGTCTATTTTCAGCTGATAGTGCAGTATCTAGGAAACGACAAGCGACGGGTTTCGAGCCCCTCGCCAGATTTAATGCTGTGGCATCTATGCTGTGGTTTCTATGATAACCGTCCAATCTAAAATGTTCAGCAAGAGGAGGCATATGATAGCTTTGGCACCATGGACCCAGCACATGTTAAGAGCGACTTGAGTGTCGCTGACTATCTCTGTCCCATATCTCTTGAGGCTAATCAGTTAACACGTACCCCTGAGATTCTCGATTATTTTCAGTAACGGGTCGAATCCCTCCCTCCTTCCCTTCCTCCCTCCCTCCCTATCTGCCTCTATCTCGCACTCTGTCTCTCTTGACTATCTGTTTTGGTATATTAATTTTGTCTGTGTTCTCGTTTATTAGTCTTTCTGGCTACCTGTCTTTGTCTTCATCAATTTATCTTTGCGATTGTGTGCCCAGATGCATGCATGCTAGTGTCTTTTCTGGTTGTCTGTCTTGGCTGTGTCTCTGTATGTTTCATTGTCTGCGAGATATATGTTTGTCTGCCTCTGTTTTCGTCTGCATGAGTAACCATTAATATGTTGGCTTATGTTGCTTGTCTGGTAGTTCTATCTGTCTGTGTGTATGTTTTTTCGACCATAATTATGTCTGTTCATCTTTTGCATATATACAGTAGGTGTCCGCATGTCGGTCTGCATTTCAGCGACCCATGTATAATATTTGCTGCACTGGTTTCACGGCAACCGGGCGCACGACATCCAGGATCTCATTATTGATGTTAAAAAAGAAACACGTTTTTTATATCAGACAGTGCATTTTAAAACATCGAAAACTGAAGTAATTTGATTCATAGTAATATTAGACAAGTGTTTAAAAAAGTAAGTCAAAAGAATACACCAAAGTGATACCATAAGTATCTTGCAAAACAGGGTGTCATCATTAATGTCATCATCACTTGAATGTTAAATGCAATACCAAGCTATGCTGCAGATCG
This sequence comes from Lumbricus terrestris, assembly GCA_949752735.1. Classification (NCBI taxonomy): domain Eukaryota; kingdom Metazoa; phylum Annelida; class Clitellata; order Crassiclitellata; family Lumbricidae; genus Lumbricus; species Lumbricus terrestris. The sequence goes on along the minus strand of OX457042.1, from coordinate 5,141,341 downwards.
TCAACTAAAACCGGTTGAAACCAGTAAAACACGTCTGAAAGATCTGAAAGAGAGCGCCGAAATGCTAGAAATGCTAGCCGTTCGTGTCTTCATTGCCAGAAATACAGGTTGATAGAATAATTTTGATGAAAGTTGCCTGCGTTCAGCGGCGTTCTATTTCAGAGCTTTCTCGGCTAACTCATTGACCGGCATTATTATTATAATTAGGCATATATATTTATGAATCCTTTAAATCTTTTTTTTATGAATGTATAATATTGTAATGTAAATAACGACGTGGCATGCAAGTTAATAAACAATAAACAGCAAGCAAATAAAATTATTTTCAAGCACCACATCGTCCGTGTATGGCAGACTACCAAGCGACTGCTTTGCCCGCTCTTTCTGTGTCGGTAGCGCCTCGGAAGGAATGCTTTTAATGGCGCTATATAATTATGGAGTCTGTGTCATTGCTTAGTTATTTGACGATGATGTTTAAGAGTTACACAGAACGGTGATGAATTGCCTACAGCATAACAAAACATCGTCTCTGACGAGTTTCTCTTGTGGTGGCGCTATACAAATCTCCAATGAAATAGTCAATAAGGAAGGTTAACAGTGTCGGGCAATCATTGGCAGAAAGAAATATAGATCTATAGCAACATCAATCAAAAGATATCCCAGTCTTCCGACACAAAAGTACAAAGCGAAGCAATTCATGACTCCAGTAATTTGTCTTTGTCTTGTAACTCGATCCTCGAACGATCGCTCCGATTATTTTTGCACAATTACGCAAAACTAAACTTAGTTCTAAGAAGCGAGCAGCTAACAAACGTTTTAAGATTATAAACAAACTATATGTATATATATATATGCAATTTTAATCTGTTGTTTACATTCAAACTGAAATCGACGATAATGTTAGCGCTATATAAAAAAAGAAGGTTCTAAAAAAGTGTCGTGTTGTCTGAAGTTATTTATTCCGGCAACAATGGTAGTTCTGCGTGAGATGTCTATCTGCATATGTGGCAGGAACAAGGTGATCTTTCATATGTTACCTTAGTGTATGGTGACAGTAATGTTTGTGGCGCTGCATTTGGCGCCGCTGTTGTTGTTGCCGTAGTTGGTGCTGCTGTTGGTGCCGTAGAGGACGCCGGAGTTGGCGCCGTAGTTGCTTCCAATGTTGTAAACATTGCTGACAGGATATGGATTGCCGCCAAAGTTGGGATATGGATTGCAGCCAGGTGGACGTGGGTGGCATCCAGTAACCTCAGCCTGATTGAAAAAGTATACACGATTGGATATTGCGACACTCTTTAAAGAACATCTCATTTTTACATGAATTTTGACATTACTCATGCCTCTAGTCCTGTTTGACGCATCTGCGCGTACTGCTAAAGTCTCGTGTCCGTAATCGGAAACTATAATATGACTAAAGATCTAATTTAAAGCTAAGCACAGAGCTCGCACACCATTATTGGCGTCACATCAGAGAGATTATACAGAGAACGACCTCTTTGTATGTGCACTTGTTATAGCGCCTCTTCAAGCTCTCTCTACTCAGAGGCGCTCCCGAATGCAGAGCGGCGGACACTGCATCGGAGTTTCACGCCGAAGCGCTGAGCAATCGCGAGTGAAGGACATGCCCAAGGTCCTTACGCGGCGAGTTGGATTCGAACCTCGAACCTTCCGGCTTCAAGGCAACGACGCCACCACTACACCACAGCTCCCCTTTGATGGAGGTCCGTCGAGTCCAGAGCGACCAGGCATGCAGTGGAGGCAGTGTGGATCTTAACCCATTAGTGCCTAGCGTCCCCAAAAATGGGACACCACTTCAAAAATTCACATAAAATTAAATATGCATTGAAGATGCAATTTAATGTAATAGCCGTCATGCCAACATGCTAATAAAGTGATTCTGACACAAAATGCGCACCAAAAATTTTTTCCCGACTGAAAATTGTGTTTTTAATCACGCCATTTACCTATTTTAACAAATGTAAACATTACGGACCTTCCACGTCTTATTTAATGGGACAAGAGAACTTCAAAGAGAAGATAAAGTGGAGTAGGGTTGAACAGATGACACTTTCGTTTGTTGTTCAGTGTATGTAGTGACAAGCAGAGGAACCGAGGCTGCTGCTCGCGGTATACGTCAATGGCGCTATTGGAGAATTTGCGGATTTCAGGGGAAGTGCGTTCCAGACATCCAGGTGCAGTGCGGGATTTGGATCGTAAGTAGAATTGTTCCTGGGGGCGGAGAGAGAGCGAGCGTGAGACAGGAGGGTGGGGTTAGAGAGAGGTGGTTGGATGGCGAAGTCGGTGTACTTTGTCTGGGTGTATTGGAGCGAGATTTAGGTCAGTCAAAATAACTTTGAAGTGGTTGAGCACAGGCATCTTCAGCCAGTGGCCGGATTTCAGGTCGAGAGTGATAGGATTTTGCTGGGGTGCTTGGCAACGGCCCTGCCGAGTTACTTTTGGATGAATCTTAGCGCCTAATTGGGGTTGGTTCGAGGTTGAGGGATATTAAATCACAGCAATACACTGACAATGTGATATCTGCCTGCATCCTAATGACAGTAGGTTACATAAATCAAACAGCGCATAATTATCTACGCAAAGAGCAAAATCTATAGCCTACCGTCTATTAAGAACTTGCTTATTTGTATGTGCACTTGTTATAGCGCCCCTTCACGCTCTCTACTCAGAGGCGCTCCCGACTACAGGGCAGGCACTGCATCTGAATTTCACGCCAAAGCGCTGAGCAATTATTGCGACTAAAGGACTTGCCCAAGGTCCCTACTCGGCGACTTGAGGTGGATTCGAACCTGCAACTATTCGGCTGCAAGGCGACGAACATACCCACTACACCACCGCGTCACTGTGCACTATTGTAGGCAAACAACCTCGACCACCTGAAGCGACATTCTACAATAATTATATTAAACAAAAACCTACATGTACATCGTAGTCAATTAGTAATAATTATTTTTAAAACACCATATCAATAAACCACGCGCCTTCTTACAAGGCTCGCAAATCGAAAAATACCTCTGGCGAGATTAAGCCACAATTTTGCTGTAATTCAACAATGCCACGTACCTTTCTCACGACCTCTGAACCATCCTGATTCTGGTCTCCCGTCTGGTTTTTTAGGTCAGCCTGCAACCGCACATTATAATAATATTATTAAAGAAAAACAGCTGTGTGGTCAGAAATGGCGATTGTTCTGTAGTTTCCGGTTTGTCACTTCGCTGTTTGTCACTTGCCTTTCCTTGCCTTCAACCTTCCTCGACACGAGGGTTGGTCGCATTTTGGACAGTTCTTCTCAATCTTCTCCTGTCTTCGGTTGCTCTCAACAATTCCTCTGTTGATAATCCCGTCCATTCACACATGTTGTCCCACCACCTCTTCCTAGGTCTTCCCCTTGATCTTGCTCCCGGAACCGTTCCTTGCATAATCTCCTTCTCTAAGCAGTCTCCATGTTTCCTCATGATGTGCCCGAAGTATGACAACTTCCTTCCTTTAATTGATTCCAGTAGACTCCTTTCTACGCCAGCCGTCTCCAGAACCCATTCATTTGGTTTTTGTTCTCAGTCCATGGTATTCCGAGGATTTTTTCACTTAGGTTTTAGTAAACGAAGATAATATAACACGCTTCGTGAAGAAATTCAGCTCACATAAATCGGTCATTGGTCTCGTAATAAATGTTGCTAGAGTGCACAAGGAAATTGTGTATCAACTTCTGCAGTCGATTGAATTCTGGTTGAAATTTTTAAAGCTCTGTTGGTCGTTAAACGTAGACCTTACCGATACCGATGGTCACATAAAATTCTATAATCGGTTGAGACAACTTAGGGTGATATATATCCCGTTCACTCTATTATTAGGCTATTATGACTCTAACGAAGCACTGTCGTCACATTTGCCCACTCTTTCGTAGTCTCTCGCCTGGACTATCGTAGCGCTCTTCATGGGAGCCCTCAGAAATTTTTGCAGGAGGGGCAAACATTTTACGATGGTCACAGTTAACTTTTTTGGTAGCAGGAGCTTGAAAGCGGGAAACTAAGAACACGGGTATTTTCAAGGAGGTTTCTCAAAGCATATTTCTCAATTTCATTTTGTGCATCATTTTTAACACGAATAGTTTCCGTAGTCTGAAAAAATAATTATGTTAAAGATAAAAAAAATGATGCTAAGAAGTAGATTCCTTTAATGCAAAGAAATTTGTTGAAACCCCAAAGTGGTGGTTAGAAAAATAGGTGTCAAGTTTCCAGGGGCAAATGAATTAAACGAACAGACATATAATAGCAATCGTAATCTCGAGATTTCTACAACAGCGATGTCGCTGAAATAAGTTTACTCACATGCGCTTAAACAAAACAAACTCAATAGGCAGAGGGTCGGGATTCGTAGAGTCAAGCAGGCAGACATAACATTGGACATAACATAAATAAGGTCTAAATTGCGACACTGTGACGCTTGAAACTATTTATATTGATGATGACATGGACTTGACTATTGCCTCTATGCCTCTAAACATTAGAACGCATCATTTTGTTGACTTCATGTAGCCACCTCAGAGTAGATCTTTGTACGATATCTCAGTACTGGTTTGAAACGTGTAATTGCCGAAAGCGATTTTGCTTAGATGCAACTATAGCTTGATGCTTAAAATACTTTAAAGTTTAAGCAAATCCAGCGCTAAGGAAGTGCTCAGATTAGACTGGATAAGATAACATCAGAAAGCTGTGCACTAACCGGAAATCCGTTCCCAGCCGAGTCAAATGCTTTGTAGGAATCTAGCAAACGGACACAAAAGCGAACATTATCACGCAAACAAGTGAAAGAACTGTTGAGGTCGTCTAGCATATATAATAATAATAATAATAATAATAATAATAATAATAATAATAATAATAATAATGACAATGAATTCGCGATATACTCATGGGTTGGTAGTATCATGCTGATAAACATGAACCCATAAATATCAGGCAGAAGCACAACGTTTATGCATATTCAAGCAAAATTACACTACAGTGCTTGCAGACATACATTCTTTAATAAACACATGCATATACATAATAGAACATAATAAACACATGCATATACACAATAGAACATAATAAACACATGCATATACATAATAGAACATAGATTGATACATGCATCCATCCACTCATGCATAAATTATACAGTGGCGGCGCCAGGATTTCAGTTTTGGGGCCGTCAAATTTTCTGACGACCTTTTTTTTAGTCATTTGGTCACAGAATCTTGGAATAATATCGTCCATTTTCGTATCCGCCGAACTGTCTGGCAAACCTCGTGCGTACCTTTACGGGTTTTTTTTGGGGGGGGTGGTTAAAGGGGGTCAATCGTGCAAATATTTCTTTTTTAAATGAGAAAATGGATGGCCTTTTGGGGGTTTAGCCCCTAGCCACCCCTAGCGCCGCCACTGAAATCATAAATACATACAAGAGCATAAAGAGGTAAATTCTTACATGCAATCATACGTGCATTCACAGCAAGAGCTCGCACACACATGCATCTGGATCACCCATCCCATCCCTATATTCGTGCCTCCCTCCACCAATCCACCAACACACAAATCCATTTATCTACCCACCTGCCAACCTACACACCATCCACCGTTCATTCATCCCTCTACCCATCCATACACTGTCAAGACTTAAGCACAGACCCAGACTAAACAAGTAGCCTCCGATGAGACGAATCACTCACCGAACAGAGTCTTCAGCTCAAAGTAGCAGTTGACGAAATCGTCGAACCTCACGTGACCATCTTTGTCGCTGTATCTGATGACAATCAACTTGAAGGTTGAGTTGTTCACTCGGAATCCTACGATCAACAACGATCCCTCCGATTGGTGCAAATACTTGATAATTTAGTGTTATGCCCATGATAATTACGACAATTAAATTTTACTGATACTGCTACTGTTATTGCTACTGCTAATGCCACTGCAACCGCAACTGCTACTGCTGCTGCTGCTCCTACTACTACTACTACTACTACTACTACTACTACTACTACTACTACTACTACTACTACTACTACTACTACTACTACTACTACTACTACTACTACTACTACTACTACTACTACTACTACGACTACTACTACTACTAAAAATAATAATAATAATCGCAATAATCGACAAAAGTATCATTATAATAGGATTGGACTGCAATCCGAGGCATATGAATCGTTTTTTGGGATTGAGAACGAAAATACTTAAGTGACAATGCAGGACAGATATAATACTTGAAAAGAGTTTCGCAATCCAGGGTACCGCATCCAAAACAGCGTTCACCAAAAGCTATTCTTTTAGGCATGACCACACTGTCTGGACAATCGAATGATATCGTTGAATAACCTTAAACGGTTAAACCTGGTCAATAGGGACTGCCATTCGGTATCTTGGGCGTCCACAGTATGGGTTCGAACAGTGTGTCATAGGACTTCGCCCATGGGTCTGGAAACCGGCATTATGCCTATTTTATCTCTGATACCTGCCGTACACAACTACGAATAATAATAATAACGTTTAGATAAAGAGATGCAACGGTCCAACAAATTGAAGGTAAGGAATACATTGCAATAATACGAGCGAAGAGATAAAGGAGCGTCACAGTGAGCTATTACCAATATTATTATAATAACGGTTAGAGCAGGGTGTCTTAAGAACATTAGTAAGTTGCAGGGCTGTTTTTAAGGAATTTTAAGAACTGCACAAACCATTCTTTTCCTCCCCATCCTCCATGGTAAATTACTTCCAATCGGAGGACAATGACCTTTTTGCTAGTTTTAACTGTACAGAAGTGCTTCTACAACTGCACAAATCCGTTTAGAACTGCACATTGTGTGTACAACTGCACGTTAAAAAAGGCCCTGGTAAGTTGAGGGTTAAGCTCGAAGTACCTAGGGTGTTGAGGGCGTTGCGGAACTCGTTGCTGCTGAAGTATCCATTGCCATCTGCGTCCATCGCTTTGAAAACTCTCTGCAATGAGCAATCAACAAGAGAATAAGAAGTGCAGTCTCTTTAGCTCATGAGCAAAAAACCTGAAGGAATCTAACCAGTGTCAATCAAGAGTTGGCAAATTCATTTTCCCAGCCTCGGCGAATGAGGGTGGTGGGCCACTCCTCTAACTTGTCTCTCTTCCCAACAACAGCGTACGCCGTATGGGAAGTGTATGCTAAGATGATGAGCGTTAGAAAACTATCGATCAGATGCTATCAGCCAGAGCAGTGGCGGATCCAGAACGTTTCGAAGGGGGGGAGGCAAAATTGTCGGTCTTGGGCAAGGATAAATTTCATCTTCAGTCGCCGAAAAATCTGATGACCTTTTTCTTAGTCGTTTGTCCGATTCTCATGGAAAATATACCATTTTATCCGCCAAAAAGTTGATGACCTTTTTTTGTTTAGTCATCACATCATAGCCTACTTTTGTAAAGGTCTGCCGAACTGATGGGGGAGGGGTCACGTCCACTTTCCACGCCAAAATGGCTGGTGAGAAATAAATAAAGAATTTTCTAAATGAGGGACATGGCCGGATTGGCCCCCTTGGATCCGCTCCTGAGCCAGAGAGATAAGCGATAACTATAATTGACGCATACTGGCGCTGCTTCAGCAGCTTACAGTTTCGCTGGCAAAGCAATTAGTGTGTCATAGAGCCGTTGAAAGGCTAACCTCGCAGATCAGTAATTCTTTCCACAGCTTCTTGAATTGTTCGTATCCAAGTTTTCCAGAGAAGTCGGCCTAAGAGAGAAAGACACGCTAAGGAAAGAACAATCAGCCTGAACACCAGTCGGCTATAGTATAGCATAGTAGAGTATAGTATAGTATAGTATAAAGTATAGTATAGTATAGTATAGTATAGTATAGTACATAGATTGAGTATTCGCATATTACGAATATTAAGATTTTCAAATATTCACGAAAATTAACGAATATTAAAACTGCCAACGAATATTATATTCGTAAAATACTAGGCCTATGTTCTTTCAATAAATTCTTTTTCTTAATTCTTATTTTGTTATTTTTGAAAATGTCTAACTTTTACAGGATGAATTGTATACAAATTTGAGTTAGCCTACATATAGGCCTATGTCAGTATAACTGGCAATAACTTTAATAGATTTATTGTTAAAAACCTCAAGGTCTCTGCTGGGTCAATGTGGCCATGCGGCATTCATAATTATCACATTCGATACTTAATGTTAGTCACTTTGTCTGATTTCTGACCATCCTCCCCAACTGAAAAGAGGCAGAGCCACCGATGGCAGTTGACCAAGTTCAAGTAGTTTTATATCAGTGTAGCAGGATGAGTAAATATAAATGCCAACGCAGGAAATCATAGTGTCAGATTACAAACAAAACTTATCCCGTTCTCAGCATAATAAGCGCATTGCAGATTTTAATTCAGCCTTGCCCTGAATGCGAGTGAATGTCATGGAGACATACAGAAACTTAAACTGCTTTACCAGGTAACATTGCGGTTTCGATGGTTCACTTTAATCTGTTAACGAATATTTACAAATATTTACGAATATTAAAAAGTCTTAATATTCACGAATATTTACGAATATTAAACCCTAAAGTCACGAATACTCAATCTATGGTATAGTATAGTATAGTATAGTATAGTATAGTATAGTATAGTATAGTATAGTATAGTATAGTATAGTATAGTATAGTATAGTATAGTATAGTATAGTATAGTATAGTATAGTATAGTATAGTATAGTATAGTATAGTATAGTATAGTATAGTATAGTATAGTATAGTATAGTATAGTATAGTATAGTATAGTATAGTATAGTATAGTATAGTATAGTATAGTATAGTATAGTATAGTATAGTATAGTATAGTATAGTATAGTATAGTATAGTATAGTATAGTATAGTATAGTATAGTATAGTATAGTTCTGGCTCTCACGACAAAATCTCTTTACTTGATGACTACAGAATGTTTTCTCAAGCGCGGCTCTGACACTGACTCGTCATTACCATTCTCACCCCATAGTTCATTTTAACTATCAATATGGTTCAATATTATTATTATTATTGTTGTGGTTTAATAATAATAATATTGTTATTATTTACAGTTTTTATTACAAACACACATTTATTTTCCAAAGAAAATGACAAAGTCATTTACAGGCTAATGTCACCCCATAATAATAATAATAATAATAATAATAATAATAATAATAATAATAATAATAATAATAATAATAATAATAATAATAATAATAATAATAATAATAATAGTCCATAAGTCCCTGGGGGAATGAAGTACCTCAGGGCAAAAAAAAATAAATAAATAATAATAATAATAATAATAATAATAATAATTATTATTATCATTATTATTATTATTATTATTATTATTATTATTATTATTATTATTATTATTATTATTACTATTATTATTTTCCTAGACCCAACCATCGTCAATAACTTGGTGGTCTTTCGCTCGACATTTGAGTGGCGCTTTACAAGAAAGCAGATCGCGACCGTGATTGCAATTGTATTGAAAGATTACACGGTTTGCAGTACGTTACTAAAAGGATACGTCATGCATTGTCACCATACTTCTTGCCATGTCCTTGGTGAAGCCGTCGAAGTCGAAATCTATTGCACCAGGACAGAAACAAGAATTATTAGCAAACCATTTATTACTGTATATGAAGTTAATTTAACAATCAAACTGTAAGACAAAGACAAGCATAATTATGATGGCTGCGCCTCAGACTTCGTCTTGAAATGTGCACAGGCGCAGTAGAAGTTGCCAATGACCAATGACCATCCGGAAAAGAAGCAATGAGATAAAGAGAAACAGACAAACAGACGAACAGACAGACAGAGCAAGTGAGTGAGTGAGACAGAGGCAGAGAGAGTCAGAGACACACACACACACGAGGAGAGAAAGACAGACAGACAGACAGAGGTAGAGAAACAGACAGAGACATAGAAAGATAAACAGACAGAGACATTGAAAGATAGAATGAGAGAGACAGTAACAGAAACAGAGAGATGAAGAGAAACAGACGGACATGGAGACAGAAAGAGGCAACAGATGACACACCAACGACGACAGAGCTCGTTTCGACGCAGTGTTGGAGAGGCCGTATTACGAGTGAGGAAATTTGTTGATCCAGTCACAAAACGAATCGTAGCAGAACGACTTATCATTGAAGGTCTTCTGAAGGTCCTTTTCCTCACAGGCTCTACCTCAGGGATGAGGATCGAACCCGTATTATCCCTGTAGCTAGGCGAGCGCTCTAGCCAGACTGGCGTCTGTCGTTCAGGAATGACCAACCTTTCTTGAAGGTTGTGTTGAGGACATCCTGCAGCTCGAAAGCGTCGATCTCGCCGTCGTCTCCAGCCAAGATCCGAAACTGTTGACGTCCCATCTCTTTGCTGTGCTTCTCCTTGGGATGCTTGTCCCCGAGGGCATCTTCCTGAAACGACAATAGCTAACCTCTGCGAAGTCCCAACACATCTGAGCTCTGAGCAGATATCCCATACAACTGGAGGCGTAGGTTGTGCTATTGTGCACATGTTTTTACCGCGGATGCATCAGTGTGTGTGCCAATGCACTCGTGTATGCATGCATTCTGTGTTCGCCTGTATGTATGAATGTTTATACGTATGAGTTATGACATGTATTTATGTATGTATGTACTATGTATGTATGTGTGTATGTATGTATGTATGTATGTATGTATGTATGTATGTATGTATGTATTTATGTATGTATGTATGTATGTATGTATGTATGTATGTATGTATGTATGTATGTATGTATGTATGTATGTATGTATGTATGTATGTATGTATGCATGTATTCATGTATGTACGCATATATGCATGTATGCATGCATGTATACATGCATATGCTCTATGAACCATTGTATCGAATCTAGTATACTACTATCTACTTGGCTCGATCGAAAAATAGTCAAACGTTAAAGGTAAACTGCTAACACAGAGATTTTAATATAATTATATCGACCGTATGAGAATTATATTATAACGACCCTGTTCACTTTTAGATAAATTTGTCAGGTAAGATACTTCACCACTGTTTGACCTTACACGTGTGAATGGGTACAACGCCATTTAAAATGTCCTTCATGCACGGACCCTACAAGCCCGGATATTAAGTCTCTGGAGCATGCCAACATCGAGTGACAAACTGCTCCAAAGTAAAGGCTGCATTAATCAATGCATCTGACTATAGCTGCAAGCTAAAAATGTATCGCAGCATGAGATTAAATGAGTATTGCTTATCTCTTAGACTACATGTCATGTCATGGTGTGCATACGGAAATTGAAATTAAAGTGCATTATTAGTTGTAAGCCTACCTGGATATCGACTGTCGTGGTAACTTGATCGAGCTCCCTATAGAAGAGCGGTAAAGACAATCAAAGAAGAATTTTAAAACATTAAAACAAGATGGACCAGATGGACTCTAGCACTTTATGTAGAACAGTTTAGAATTATTCTAGTAAAATGAGATCCATAATTAGATGCATTTCTGGTATAATGTCCAAGCACAGAAAATAATTATCGGAAGATGGTGGTAGCATATTATTACTGTACCAATACACGAAGAGCCCAGACTGCTGATGCCTGGTCTAGTAAGTATTTGGTTGGTTTTAAAGGTGTAGGCTACTTGGTACTAAAACTATAATGGATATGGTAGACAGTTCTCAGAGCTAATTTTTGGATTACAACCAAACAGTGGAGAGTTGAGAGTACCTATAGCGCCCAAGGAGATATTAGGTCTACAATATTAAAAATACAAAAGGATGAGCGTATAATAGAGATTGATAAGGCTGTGAGAAGGCAAGTTATGGCGCATTTTTCGTAGTAATCCTATGCTTTACCTTTTGTGGTAATGTGTTCATACAAAATTAAATCAGAATCAACAATAGTAGGCCTACTTAAGAATTTGGCTGAGGTTACTTGGTTAATGGATACTGTCAATGGGTAATATTTAAATAATTATTTTGGTGTTGGGGTTTATGCTTAGCAAATCAAACAATGAGGTTAGTTTTAGCAAGATTAAGGGACAGCTTACACTGGAATATAGATCTTAGTCCAAATAGATCACTCACATAGGAGATCATAGATTGTACAGATCATAGGTTAGATTGGATTAGGATTGACTTGACCCACGTACCCAGCCTCATCATTCTGTCGCTCACTGAAGATGCGCAGAATAAATTCTCCCTCCTCGTTCGGATCAAACGTCGATGGAACGATCACATATTCGCCAGGCGGCAATTCGTGACGGCCCGTGACCTCTCGCATATCGGTGAATTCCTTTGACTTGGCAACTACTGGTCGATCGAAAAAATTCTTGCCACAGATAGTAAGGGTACTAGTCTGTGATTCCGGAACCTGCAACCAAAATAAGATTATTGAAACCCAATATCATCAGTATGGCATCATCAGTATCGCCGCCACCGCCACCACCACTGCCACCTCCTCCTCCACCACCACCACCACCACCACCACCACCACCACCACCACCACCACCACCACCACAAACCACCACAAACCACCACCATCACCATCACAAACCACCACCACCGACACCATCACCACCACCACAAACCACCACCACAACCGCCACCACCACAAACCACCACCACCACAAACCACCATCACCACCATCACCACCACAAACCACCACCACAACCGCCACCACCACAAACCACCACCACCACCACAAACCACCACCACAGCCACCACCATCACCAGAATCATCATTTTCATCGCCTCACTGACCTGATAGATGGTGTATCCAATGTTGAGGTTTCCTCCTCCCTCCTTCTTTATCTGGCGCCTCCGCTTCTGCATCAATCCGATGGTTATCGATCCATTGCGGTCTTCACCATCGCTGTCTGCGCCGGCGATCTTCACGCGGTACTGAGGGTTCGTCCAAAATGTCGCTACACGCAAGACGATGTGAACAAGTATTTCTTGTGGCAACTGGTAAAACGTGACTGTTAGGGAGGGAGAGAGGAAGAGACAGAGATAGACAGAGATAGACAGAGAGAGGGAGAGACAGAGTTAGACAGAGAGAGGGAGAGACAGAGTTAGACAGAGAGAGGGAGAGAAAGACTAAAGAAACGCATCGTACTCATACTCAAACAATGGATAATCTGGGCAACATAAAATGTTATCAGAAATGTTAAGACATTTTAAGCAGAAATCTGTTAGTGTTAAACAGCGGAACACCGGTGAAGAGAGGTAGGATAAGGAACACGTTGGAAGACAGAATATGGCCAGCGGTGCGTTTCTATGGCCAGATGTCCACTGCGAAATTGAATTGGTATGCATCATTAGAATAAGGTCGGATGCGCGTTTTGAGAAATGGACATGAGGGGGGGGTTTGGAATGAGCATCGAACGAATTCCAAAAAGAACAAGAGACCAATTTTTATAGCAATGGAACTCTGGTCAAACACAGGGCTGTTTTTAAGAAATTTTTAGAACTGCACAACTCCTTCTTTTCCTTACCATCCTTTATGGTAAATTACTTCCAATCGGTGGACATTGGACAATGACCATTTTTACCTAGCTTTAACTGTAAAGAAGTGCCTCTACAACTGCACAAATTCATTTAGAACTGCACATTTTGTGTACAACTGCACGTTAAAAAAGCCCTGGTCAAACAAAACAATGAGTTCCTTGCCAATTATTCTAACGGCAGCTTACATTTGTAATTCCTGCATCCTCCAGCATTGACCCTGCGGTGCCAGGCGCCATGGAAAGTGCAGCCTTCCCACTTGCGCGTTCCCTTCAGCACCTCGTCCTTCACCAGGCTGTCCGGACCAAGAAAGCAGATTTCCAGACGATCAAAGTTCGACACGAAGTCCTTGTAGGACATCCTAGAAGTTCCGAAAGTCAACGAAGTCGATTCAAGCATTGTTAATTACTGCAAAATGGAATAATCTCAAACTGCTACTCGCTAACTGCTACTTTAAGTAAGTTTCAAATCGTGAATAAGCTTAACATTGCACTGAAACTTGTGAATAATGAACAATTTATTATTCTAGAAATTATAAATCATTGCATTTTTTTCTGAACATTTTAAGGCGTTCAAGGATTATTTGATTTTTAGTTGCAAATCATTGGCTACAATTTATAAGATGGAATCTGGCTAAATAATTTAATGCAGGCCGCAAATCTTACGGCTTTTTTATTCTAATAAATGCAAAACTTTAAAAGCACATTATAAGGTTCTTACAAACGCAAATGTAACAAATACTTATAATGTTCAAGGTGTAAACGTGGGGCTTCCTACATTCACAACTCCCTTAGCAAGACAGGGCATAGGCCTACTCTCCAGTGATATGATGCAAAAATATTCTCATCAGCTGACTCACCAATTTAACCCCAATCATACTCTTACCATAGCAGCAAGGAACTAGTACACAGGACAGAAGGCAAAGACTGCCAGACTTGGCTATTGGCCCGAATACCCGATCCGAAACTACCCGAGAAAACCTAAATCGACTTACCAGAACTCCCCATCATGTTCATGGACGAGGCCCAGGCTACGCTTCTCATCGTCCGAAACCGTCTTCCACTCCTGAGATCTAAATAGATCAGCAGCGAAATGATACGCTAGAAAAAACGACCTGTTTGCACTGTTATCTCTAATGCAACAGATTAATAATTATTAGCCTACTGCTTCTTCTGCTGCTAACATTTATTTATTTATTTATATAGCGCCTCTTCAAGTAGACCTGGGAGTGACTTTGGTCAGCTAATCTGACCCCACTTGACCCTAAAGTGACTTGAGGTCGACTTGAAGTCGACTTCTCGGCGTCAAAACGACTTGACCCGACTTGGCAGAAAAACAACCGACTTCCGACTTGAAGTCGACTTCTGACATGGTACTAGCCATTAGCCTAGGTCTACGTACGACTACTATAATTGCAAGAAGTCAAGCCAATTTTTCTGCAAGCATTGATTTCATTTAGACCTTCAAACGAGTAATGAGGTCTCAACACTTAATTGATGCATAAATTTGTTAAAGTGTTATTAAGCCCATTTGAAGCTGTTTGTGTTTCAGTTTGAATAGTTTTGTGATGCTTTGGGCCATCTAGTAACCTAGACAATGCGACGGCAAATTATTAGGCCTATGAATTTTAGCTTTTCCATTGTCTGTGATTATTCAGGTTACACTCATTATTATTATTTTTTAATATTAATATTAAATAAATTTGCAAAAAACGCAAGGTCTAAGATAAAATAGAGGACCGCGGACTGCATGGCTGCACTGAATGGCGTGATATGATATAAGCCTAATTTGTAATTCTGTTTTCATAATTATTATTCGGCCACTAACATCATTTCGCTACTTAGCATATAGCATTGCAAGCGCATCATCCTACAGTATAGGCTACTACAGCTACTAGGCCTACTCATTGACAGTAATGACCTTCATTGTCCAATTGGCCCGACAATAGTTTTTCCGTCTGCAGACAACTCCAGATGCAGCGCTCCAAAGTAGCGCCAAACTATCGATTTATTATAGGCCTTGTAGATCCAGCTTTCTTTGCACCGAATTCACTGACCACTAGGCCTAGAAGTTCACTGATTGCTTGATAAGCACACGTGCTAATATTTTAGTAACATTTTGTTTCACCATTTTAATTAAGCGCATGTCAAAGCGTGACGTTTAAGCATAAAATTACAAATTATATGAATAGATCGGCAGACGGCAGACTGCACGATAGCCTACCGGCAAAATAATCCGTAGCCTAGCCTAAGTCTCTGCATGTTGAGCAAAGGCCTCATTCATTCTTGTAAACACACTTATAGGCAACAAAAGCTGCTAAATGTTGTCACAATCATTGGTTTGAAGTGACAAATTTAACTATGTTTGTGTCTCAATTAAGTCGGTTTAAGTCGACTTGAGGTAAAAACAACTTCAAGTGACTTCTATCTACAAAATTCGACTTGGGGTCAGTTGCGGTGAGCAGAAACGACCCGACCCGACTTGGGATGACCAAGTCGACTGGGGTCGACTTATTGGGGTCGACTCCCAGGTCTATCTTCAAGGTAGGCTACTCGGCAGCGCTCCCGGCCCAACCACGGCTAAATAAAACAGTTTCAAATAGGTTCTTAAGGAACAGAGCAGAGTGACCCCTGGGCGGAGCTTGACTTCAGTCCTGAGGAGGGACTCAAAATAACTTGGATCGCGGGGCGGATAAATCTAAAACGAACGGCGCAATATTTTCATCGACCAAATTTCCGATGACCTTTTTTAGTCCTTCGGTTCGAAATCTTGCGAAAAGTAGAAAATACACCATTTTTCCTGGCACAAAAACTGATGACTTTAGTCCTTGAGAAGGTCGGAATCTCACAAAATAGAAAATTATACCAGCAAAGTTTTTCCGGGCCTCCTTGGCGGCTTAGGCTCTTAGCCACTGATAAACTCCGCCCATGGCTGCTGCTACATCTATAAATTAGCAGTGTATGGTTTAATTAATTAGCCCACGATCCAGAAAATTCTTCTGTCGTGTGAGAATTGAATCCCCGTCCTCTGGACGTAGCCTACTGTTAGTCACACTCATCACTTCACTGCTTGAGCGAAATCAAATCAGAGCCGATTTGCCAAACATATGTGTTGCAAAACCGGGATACGAACCTATGCGTATGACTTTGAGGTAGAAGCGGTTATCTAAGCGTCCATATAGAAAGTAAAATAGAAGACAAAATTAGAGATTCTTTACCCATCACTCCAAGCGCCTTTCCACTCGTTGGAATCACCCCAAGGGTTACGAACACGAACCATCTGAATTGTTTCCGAGCCCTGACATGCCTGAACTTGAATCTGCGATACAGAAATAAATTTTAACCGATGTGACCACGATTCCAGGTGCTTGAACTTAAACAAAATCAATATAAAAATATTATTAACAACTAGCTGGGGTAACCGGCGTTGCCCGGGAAATTTAGGATTCAACCCGCTCCGGACACAATACCACCACACCCCCCACCACACTGCGACCTCCATCGGTACACCACCCGAGAAATTTGGGTTTTCGGGAAAATTTCCTCGTCCCAGCTTCCCTACTTCCCTCCACCTCCACTCCAACCCTCCCACCCATCCAACTCCCACCCCAACCCTTCACCTCCAGCCCACCGACCCCACCTCACCCACTTCACCCTCACCTAATCACCCCCGCTCCAACACCCCACTCCGCCTCCCCCATTCCACCGCCCCCCCTCCACTTCCCCCTCAACCCCCACTCCACAACTCCCCACTCCAACACTCCACTTCGACCACGACCACCACGATATACTCTACCGCCGAAATTGTGCAACTAATTGCGCGCGGACGTCATTGAGAACCCCACAGGTATTAGCGCTGGCCTTAAACACCACTAAAAGGGTGTCAACCGCTGCTTTTAGATGTCAACCGCTGTTTTCATGCGTATGCGGTTGACATCAACCGCTGTTTTCATGCGTATGGAGGATCCTGGGTGGCCGAGTGGGTTGTAGCCCGCTCGCCGCGCCGGCGGAGCGGGTTCGATTCCCCGGTCGGATCTTTACATACTGCGGGTTACTCGGTCGCAATATAAACGTGGAGTCGACGCTGATATCATCTTCGTAATGGAAAAGAGTCGTTAAACCAATACATTTCATTTTTTTTCATGCGTATGGGACCGAAAGAAAAGTGCTGTCATAAGCCTGAAAGGGCAAGGTTCAACAGGGAAAATGAGGTTTTTGCAAACCCCTCCACTACGCGTCCGATGCCGAGACGGACACAGTAGTGAAGGTTTGGAGTGAAAAGCTCAAAAACTGTGGAAATGCATTCCGGTCAAACAGATACACAGAATATTCTCTTTATTTACATGTGTATAGATTGTATAATTATTGTAAATTTACCGTGCTCCATGTTATAAAATTTAATGATCTATCAAGATTTTAAAGTTCACTTGGAGACTAAGAAAATTCGATTAGGACGACCATCTCGTTTTAGCAGTGCCCGATCATTACGATAGCCTATAGGTTGAATCAAGATTGCAAATTTAAATCATCACAGCACTTAATTAACATGTGATCTGTAAATCGGAGTCATGTAGGGTCAAAGTAGGCGTAATCAGAACGCTCAAAGTTTAAGCCATTTCAAGAAATTAATAAAATAAATAAGTCAGGGAAATAAGCAAATCACATTGCAATTAATGATGGTTTTGCCTTTTATAGATTTTATGAATATTTTCGATCTTGTAATCTTTCAGATTATACTAATATTTTCTTTTCATTGCTGCCTCATTTCAGAAAATGTCCCCAAAATTGGTCACTATATCGCAGTCATCTTATCACTATTTATAACCAGTGTTGTTATCATTGCAAAATTAATTAGGTAATGACCTACTTACTCAGCGTTTGTACCTATTCAGTCATTGGCTCATCAAGCGATTCAAAAATGCGCTTAAAATCAAAGATACTTAACGATTATAATGTTAATTTATCCGTTCATTTAAAGAATTCGTAGAGAATTCTTCAAGAAGTAGGCATTGCTCTGCAATGCATTGCATCCTATTCTGCTGTATTGTGTTCTGCTGCACAGCAATCTCTTGCGTTCTCTTTGATTGCATCGTCTCCGATTGCATCGCCAACCATTGCATAGTATATTGCACTGTCTTGAGCTGCATTCTGTTGTATTCCATCATTGTGGGGCGCGGTGGTGTAGTAGTTATGTTCGTCGCCTTGCAGTCGAATGGTTGCAGGCTCAAAACCACCTCAAGTCGCCGCGTAGGGAACTTGGGCAAGTCCTTCGCTCGCAATAATTGTTCAGCGCTTCGGCGTGAAACTCCGATGTTGTCCGCGCTGTAGTCGGCAGCGCCCCTGAGGAGAAAGAGCTTGAAGGGGCGCTCTAACAACTGCAGAAGGGGCGCTATAACAAGTGCACATACAAAGATACTAGACCATTTGTATGATTGTGCTTCGTGTTGAATTTTATTACATGAGCTGTTCCGAATTTGAACTGCATTGCATTGTATCGCATCGCACTCTATGATACTGTACTGCATTGCATGGCATTTAATTTTACTGTATAGAATTGCATCGTATTATACCGTTCGGACGTCCGTTACGCTGTAGAAATGACCGCTGCGTAGGCCGTTGCTAAGCTGCTCTTTTAGGTATGCCTCTGGTGCCTGACAGAGAACAGCACGAAAAGAAATCTTATCGGTATGTATGTATGTATATGAACATTTATATAGCGCCTTACAATAACCTCACGAAGGCGGTAGCCTAATAGTCACCAAGACAGTCTTAGGATCCATAAATAAATCGCAAGTTATAGAAATTTACAGAATAGTAGAACATTAGTGAATGAGGATTTGAAGATTATTTGGAACATTTCAAAAGACAAAGAACACTAACTAACGTTTAAAGGAACACTGAACATGGTAGAACATTGCAAAAGCAGCGAGACACGCAGCGTGCAGTGATGAAAAGCGCCTTAAGTAGAGATTCAATAATTGCAGATAAAATCATGAGTCTCTAACATCAGATCCGTCATTGGTTGTAGGGGCTCAAGAACCAACGAACTTTACTGAACATTTCAACGAAATCTTGGGTCATTTAAAGAATTACAGAACACCGGTAGTCTGCCGGAAGATGCACTATATAAATTTGCGATCCTAGATGCAATCATGAAGTGAACGTACGATAATGGTGCAGCCCATCAGACATCCCTTCTTTTGTGCCTTTAGCATGATCTGGTAAAGATGGCTTGGTGCGTTGCACTTAAGCTCGAGTCTTTCGACTAATCCACCGGTGAAGTCGGTCAGAGCCTCACTTGCAAGTTTATTGGTGAGAGCCTCATACGACCCATGCAGCCTACAAGACAACATCGCCATCATTATTAATTTTTGCCCCAGGTTTGAGCTTACTTCAATTCGCACTGTATTATGTATGTCACATTTTAGTTCAGTGACTTCACACTCAAGAAAGTGATGACTACAGATAGCTGGGAGATTGAGATTTATGTGGAGGGAGTGGTGTTACAACAGGTGGATAAGATGCAATATCTAGGAGCCCAAATAACTGTAGATGGAAGATGTGAGGAGGATATAAGAGCAAGACTGGGAATGGCGAAGTGAGTGTTGTCGGGCATGAGCACGGTATGGAAAAACAGAGGCATCACCATACCAACTAAACAAAAGACTGTTGAGGACCCAATAGCAAGGTAAATCGTAATCGTAATCGTAAACTCGAAATTTCTAAAGCGCCACTCGAAAGCCAAGCGCGGGGCACCGGCTTATTCACGAGCGCTGCGTTGAGTTAGGAGGGTTGTCCGTGAGAGTAGTCCGTGGTGGTCCGGGTCGAGTTACCATAGGATCAGGATCAAATGCGTTGAGTCAAAAGGGTTGTCCGTAAGAGTAGTCCATGGTGGTCCGGATCGAGGTACCGTATGATCAGAGGTGTGGAACAGCTACTAAGGTGGGTGTCGTCTGAGCCGGGAATTGGAGGGTCAGGTGAAACAGGATAAGAGTTCTTGAACAAGAGTGTCTTTAGTTTCGAGTGAAAGGCCCGAGGTGTGATGGATAGAGGAGCCTGAGGAAGGTGATGGTGTGTGATTAGTAATGATGGAGGAGGAACTAAAAAGGATCGGAACTCAGCAGACAGATCATTCCAAAGGCGTGGTGCTGAGTTGGATGTGGCTCGGTTGGAGAACTTGAGATGACTTGTGACCGGCGGTCGAGAGAGTGTAAGGCAGGCGGATGATCGGGTAGAACGGGTAGGCTGGATGGTGAACAGTTCGCGAAGATATCTGGGCTGGGAGCATTGTAAGGAGTTGTATGTTAAGGAGAGAACTTTGTAGTGAATTCGCTCTGGAATTTTCAACCAGTGAAGAGACTTGAGGATGGGGGTGATGTGATGATGTCTGGGTGTTCTGGTGACGGCTCTAGCAAGAAAAATTTTTATGAGTTGGAGGCGCTTAAGTTGTGTGGAATCAAGGTTTAAGAACAGGGAATTGCAATAGTCAAGCTTTGAGTGGACGATGGACGTAGCAATGGTGGAAGCAGTTTTGAAATCAAGCATGGGTCGGATGCGTCGGAGGTCCCGGATGTGCATGAAGCAGGAGCACGATAGATTAGAGATGTGGTTAGAGAAGGAGAGGTGTGAATCAAACATTACGCCAAGATTTTGATTAGAGCACAATTTTGATTAGAGCACAAATTTTTCAATTATACGCATTTTTCAAAAAAGGAGATAGACTGGTTCATCCCACCGGATAGTCTAGACCGGTTAATTCCATCCGGAGGGATAGATTAATGTATCCCCCCGGATAGCTTTCAGGGGGATACTCCGTTTCGTGTCACCGGCTGAGACCCGCAACAGCAGGTCACGAAAATCAATGCCGGGTCTCAGACCCGAACCGACCCGGCTCACTTTCAGCCCTGGTTGTACAAAAGAACAGCCCGAAATCCAGTTACCAAAAGAATCAAAGCCGCCAGGGTAGCTGTTGAGGTGGGTGTCTTTTAAATTGAGAATTGGAAGGTGAATGAAAAGGTTGTTTCCCGTGTTTCCCCGTAACGGTGCAGAGCTTTTAACCCAATTCGGACAGGAACGCCATGCCTTCGTTGTTGATCGGGCCCAGGGTTTCAAAGACCAAACGGATGAAATGATATGTGGACGACAGCCTATTATATTTATTTATTTATTATTATTATTATTATTATTATTATTATTATTATTATTTTTTTTTTATATTATTATTGTTATTGTTATCGTTATCGTTATCGTCATCGTCATCGTCATCGCCATTGCCATTGCCATTGCCATTGTCATTGTCATTGTCACTGTCATTGTCATTGTTGTTGCTGTTGTTGTTGTTATTATTATTATCATTACTGTTGCTGTTTTTTGTTGTTAATTCAGCCTACAAGAAAGAGGGATCATTTGCATTTGCATAATAAACCATCTTGTTCTTTTCGTTCTCTGTCCCTGAGCAGGTTCGAATGTTTGACATCTCCATTTATAAACCATGGACTGCAACAAATGAGTGAAGAAAATGAACCAATAACTGATTCTAACTTTGCGTATGCCTTTTCGAGTAGGGCGCTCCAGTATACATTTCCAAGGTTCGAGTGCATGTAGATGAGGTAAATTTTGTTATACGTTGGAAGTCGATCGTCAATCAGAACCTCAACCCATCGTCCGTACTGCCAGAACTGGAATCGGAACACCCCTGCAACAGTGCAACGTACAGTGTTCCATCATTGTATGATAATCATGGCATTATCCCATAATGTTTCATTATTACGAAGCGTAATATTAACCGAAAATGTTCCATCATTGCGGAGCATTACATTCACCAAAGTGAGAAAATTTTTCTCACTGTGGTGAATGTTGGCAGAAGAGATTAAGAGAATCATTAAATGATTCTCTTAATCTCTTCTGCCTATCGGCCCTATAGCCTTTACCTTGAAGCACTCCCGTCATCTGATCATTACCTACAGTAACTCATTGTAGCATGTAGGCCTATACCCACCCAGTCTTACCGTTGTCCTTTGCACACACTCCGCTTTCATTCTAATAGTACTGTGAATATAAAAAAATCCATTTCTTCCACTGAACTTACCAGCCAAACTTTACCAGATTGATCATGAGGAGACAAGTCACATACCGGCGTATTCCTTGTCGAACGACTGGTCGAGTGGGATAACTTTGCGCAGAAGTGTCTGCTTTGTTGTAAGACTGGTCACAGCAGCCACAAGCCCGCAGTCATCTTTCAAAAACACAAAATGACATTATTTCATTTTTATGTCTAACTCCTAGGCCTCATAACAAAACGTTCTCAAAACGTACACAGCTGACCAAAACTATTATAGGCCTATAAGCAAGGTGCAAGGCCGTGGCCAGAATTTTTCGCGGGTGTTAACTTTGAGCCGATAAGCAACGTATTCAACCAGGGCCGGATTAAGGCATGCTCAACGTGTTCGGCCGAACAGGGGCCCCACACTTCAGGGGGCCCAACACAATCAATAGGAATATTTTTCTTCATTGCTAACAATATTGTGATAGCAAAATGAATTTAATTCTCCGAACAAATTGCAAAATTATTCGAAGACGACTGATTTTAACATATGCAACTTTTGCACATGTGTGGGGCCCTTATTGGAATTTTCATTACCAGGCAGAATGGTCTTGAAATCAGTCGGAAATGCTAGTAAGAGCTATAAGTTTCATTGTTTATATAAACACTAAATACCTCATCAGATCGGAACTCAAGTTCTATGCAACGCATTATGAAATGGCGTCATTATAATTATTGTGTAGGCTACGCCTGGGACTGAGTAGGCTATGCACAACAATCAATCAGATAAATTTATATAGCACCAAATAAAGAAACCTACTCAGAGGCGCTCCCAACTCAGAGCTGGTCAAAAAGAAAAGCCTAAAGAAAACGAAAGAAGGAGCATGCAGAGTCATGGGGAAGCGACAGGAGACCCACAGGCAGGCTAATCCATACAGCTGATCCCACTACCAGGAATGCTCTTTGCTGCATGGTGACAGTAGGCCTACACGAAAAGGGGCTAGAAAGTCTCCACGAGTAGCTGAGTGCAGTGAAAGGCGGTCCATACAGAGAGACAATAATAATAATATAATAATATAATATCTTTTCTTTAATTAAACGCCTGCAAGACGCACTGCGGTTTACATTTACAAGTTATGCAGTAATCTTAATTAAACTTAACTACCAACTGAACAGACAGCTATGTAATTACACGGCGCCAATGGCAGCCTACAAAGCAAATGCGCCCAACGGAGGCTCGAACTCACTACCTCTCGCACTCTTGGCCAGCGTGTTAACCACTACTCTACCGCCCCCCTATAGCCAATAGCCGGGGTGAAAAGCTCACGTTGGTTGGATGTCACTTGAGCCAGAGTACACCACTTTCGAAAGCACGGAGATGTAGAAATATAATTATTATTATTTTAGTTTGTAATAAGTGCCGGTGCTACACCACGGCAAATGCCCTTTGCCCTGCCATGGTCGTTGTCCTGCCGCAAGATAGTCAGACCTTTTCTCCGCCAAGAATTTATTTGGGGCATAAAATCGACTCTGCGCTGTTTGCCTGTACCAGCGCACTGGTTAGAAAAAGAATGTTTGACCATAAATCACTTTAATAATTATTAAATATTCTTAAGCCGTAAAAGATGTAAGACTATATTATTTTAACCCTCGGCTACCAAGGGGAGTGGTTGTCACCCCCTAGGTTCCCCCCAAATAATATTTGTTTCGTTTCGAATAAAATTTTGACATTTTAGTTAGCTGTAGAGGGTTCGTTTGCACACATTTTGTGGTAAAATTTGTCATGATGCTCCATTATACCGTTCAAAAGTTATACCCGATATACCCTAGGTACCAGGGGGTGGATACCACCACTCTTAGATTATCGGCTATATCTTATCCGTCATTTAACATTAAGAGACAAATATTATACCATTCTATAGAGGGAATGTGGGACTACATTTCCATGCTAATTGAGTTGTCTTTTGACAACCAAAAGTGCTCAAAATAAATTAAAATATAAAAAGGTTTTATTTTCGTAAATATTTCATGTTTTTTCTGTTATAACGTATCCATAATTTATTTTTTAAGAGAAATAAATTATGCCATTCTATAGAGGGCATGTAGGGCTATTTTGTCGTACCAATTAATTTGATCTTTGATGACCGGAAGTGCTCAAAATAAATTAAAATGTGTGAAAAAGTAGGGTTTTTTTACAACGCAAATCGATATTTCTGTGTAAACTTTGTCAGCAGCTAATGAACTTGGATGCATGTATATATGCATACATGCATGCATACATACATGCATACATGTATGCATACATACATACATGCATACTTGCATGCATACATATATATATGCATATATGCATGCATGCATGCATACATAGATCTACATGCATACAACATACATGCATAATTACATAATATGCATGCACGCACGCAAGCCTTCGTATACATACATTCATATATACATATATATTTACAAACATACATACATGCATACATACATACATACATACATACATACATACATACATGCATACATACATACATACATACATACATACATACATACATACATACATACATACATACATACATACATACATACATACATACATACATACATACATACATACATACATACATACATACATACATACATACATACATACATACATACATACATACATACATACATACATACATACATACATACATACATACATACATACATAATTGTTAACACACATTTTCAAAACACACAGAATCGAATATTCTATCCATGCATAAGTACACGTTTGTGGAATCAAAGGGTCCCCATGTAAAAATTGTATAATTTCGAGGTATATTCATATAGTTTTAAACCTAAATATATCATTTTGAGCAGAAATGAATGCTCTATCCAATGGTGTATTGCAAGTTATGAAATCTCAAACCAAACCCAAAATCCAGGGGTGGTGGTAACCCTACCCCTTGGTAGTCCATGTTACAAAAAGCTTGGTAGCCTGAGGGTTAACACTAGAATGGAATACTAAAAGACAAGTCGATATTGTAAAACAAGAAGTAATGAATTAATCGCCCACCGACAAAATAGCCCCGTCATAATCGCCCACCGACAAAACAGTCCCGCCATAATCGCCCACCGACAAAACAGTCTCGTTAAAAATTGGTTCCCGACAAAATAACCCCGTCGAAACAGCCCGTGAAAAAGTTCCGTGAAAATAATCCCGCCATAGACGCCACCGACAACTCAGTTCCAGAAGGGTTCAAAATTAATGTTTAATGTTAAAAGTAACGCAATATATATATATATATATATATATATATATATATATATATATATATAAAATAATATAGAAAAGTATTCAAAAAACGTCATCTTAAGTAACGGTCATTCAGTGTTAGTTAGGTATATGAAGCTCAAGGAGATGATTTTTCTTCACGTCGGTATAAAATGCGTGGGATGAAATTGCGGTCATCCTTCACAGGGAGCGAGAAGTTGAGATGTTGCCATTGTAACCTCTGAATCGATTTTCAATTAACCGCAATGAACAGAGTAGGCTATTTAAAACGAATTAACGAAACTACTAGTATAAAAAGTTCAAATGTTTTTTTCATCGCAGAATGAGAACAAAACTAGGCCTACTACGAAACTAGCCTACTGAGGTTTAAATCTTTTTGTACGACAACTGAAGGAAACTGTTGTTATGAAAATGTTTGAATGCTTTCGTATGAAAATAGGAACGCAACTAGGCCCACTACCGTTAATGCGTTCTCGCTGGAATGACAATTGAAAATGCTGGCAATAAACATTGATGAGAAATGCAACGTTAGTTTAAACATGGCCTGTCCACGCACTAGTTTCGTTTCATAGCGTCAGTTCGACTTTATAAGCCTATTGATCAGGCATCCTTTATATACTCTGGCGGATCGTTGCGGATTCATCAAAGTGCGGAATTGGTCGCTCTCGGATCTTGTGGCCCGTTTACAGAGCCATCGTCTGCTGATCTCTCTTCTTTAGCATAGGCCTTCCGAAATAACGTGGAAGTAACTTTGCTTATTGTCCTTAGCTCTTATCATGATTCAGATAATCATTTGATCCTAGCTATCAATGCTGCAATTGTAACCTCTGAATCGATTTCCTATTAACCTCTGTTGCCATAGGCGCAGGGGACATTTCACCAGTGGGGGTGGGAGTGGGGGGCAAAAATTTCACTTTTGCCCGAAAAATTTAACCCGGAATAATTGACGTCGTGCACACATAGCCATCTCTGTTCTTGCACCCACAACGGGGACAAGGGGCAATCACACCGGGGCCCGGCCATATTATAGGGACCAGGCTGGGTAATTTTAGGCATAATGCAAATTTATTATGTAGCCTATGTATAAGCTTACACATTCCTGACGCTTAAATTAACCAGTTCAAACTTCACACGAGCAACTTATTAAATTCATAATTGCAGATTGTTTTGTGTTGTAGGCCTATATCTAATCATCTACAAAGCGCCTCAGTAGGGTGAACCGTTCAAAGCCGCTCCCAGTACGCAAGACCATGCTCGAAGAGACATGTTTTAAGAGGATATAGGCGGAGAAAGTGTAGTGCGAACGCAAGGAGAAAGTTCATTTCAAAGAGAAGGACCAATTCAGGCAAATGATCAAGACTGAGCCATTGTAGTTCTAAAAGGCGGAAGCAAGAGTCAAGTCTGTTGGATGAACGAAGTGGACGGTTGGAGGAAGCTGAGTGAGGCCTTAGTATAACGTCGGTCAGATATTTGGGGCAAACCCCGCTGAGCCTTGAAAATCAGAGTGAGGAACTTAGATTGTATGTGAGCATGGAGAGGAAGCCAATGGGTGGAGACAGAATTCTGAGACACCTTAAATGAAAATAAGAGGAACGTGTGCTTTTGGAAATGTGCTCAGTTAAGGTATTATCCTTCCGTAATATAAGTGAGCTATCAAGTGCAACACACTGATCCCGCACACTTGACAAGAAGGAGAAGATTGTAAATTGTCAGAGAGCAGAACAAGATCTGAACGTTCAATGTTGATGATCGCAAGATTATCGTGTCTATTTTGCCTCATGAGCAGTAGAAATTTCGATGTCATTCAGGCAGTGAATTCCGTGTTCTGTTGCACCTAAAGCTTGCATGCTGTGAATTCTCCAAATGAAACGAATAGTCGCAATTTTCGGTCAAATTTCTGCTCTTGAATTTGCTGCGACTCTAGCCATTATTTACCGTGAATTCAGAATTTTTCGGGAATTTCTGCTAACCATGGTTGTTCTGAGCTAATATCTAACTCGATTCGGGCAAGATGGAACTGGGAGACAATGTGGTATACTAATGAACGTTGAACCTCAAGGAGTTTGGATAATATTTTCCCGGGTCTATATACTTGCCCGATAAACAGACTTGCCCAAAATTAGGGGGGGCATTTGCCCCTCTGGACCCCCGTCTCCTACGCCTATGTCTGTTGCACCGCTTTCTTTGACATTACATCGTTACGAAAATCGTGTGTTCTTCCACGACTTTGTCGGTCCCCGCAAAATAACCCCGGGCTATTTGTCGCTGAGCGTATTTGACGGGGCTAATGTGTCGGTGTTCGATTATACCGGGGGCTCTTTAGTCGGTGGGCGATTATGACGGAGCTGTTTCGACGGGGCTATTTTGACGGGGTGCCGAATTAATAATGGACGAATGTTGATTCGCTGATTAGGTCTACAACGCTTTTTGTGTGTCATTTTAATAATAATAATAATAATCTTTTCTTTAATTGAGCGCCTGCAAGACGCACTGCGCTTTACAATTACAAGTTATGCAGTAATCTTAATTAAACTTAACTACTAACTGAACAGACAGCTTTGCAATTACAACGGCGCTAATAGCAGCCTACAAAGCAAATCCGCCCAACGGGGGCTCGAACCTGCTACCTCTCGCACTCTTGGCCAGCGTGTTAACCATTACTCTACCGGGCCCCCCCTTTTGTCGTCCTTCTGTAAGGTTGGGGCGGAATGGGGCCTTTACAGTTTAACTGAACAGGACCCCCACATTTGTTAATCCGGCCCTGGAATTAACTGACTAAGGGGTTTGGGGAAGCGCTGTCATTATGGACATTTTCAGAACTTCAGTAATTAGATCATCGTCGTGATCGAGATCTATTGCAAAGTTCCCCATAGAAATAAGAGCTTCAAATTTAAATAAGCTTGTCCTTTTAGTTCTTACATCGTTTGTTAGTAGATACATTAGTTCAGTTTTATGCTCTTCATTTCGGGGGTGCTCAACTGCTCATACACCCAAAACACACCCTAAATATGGCCTCACCAAAATAGACCTTAATTAGGAGCATAATATATCCAAAATGGCATGAAAATTGATTTGAACCAAAAGAAAACCATATTCGTGATTGCACAAAAACGTACTTTGTACGCCTGGAACGACGTCCCATCGACTGGCTCCGTCAGCAAATAGATGTGCATCAGAGGAAAATTCCTGAACAAATCACAACCATGATGACAATATTACACGCAGACAAAACCCCACCAGTGCTTTCATCAACACAAGACTACCATTCATGGGCGCCCGCACATAGGGGCAAGGGGGGGCACTTGCCCCCCCCTGGAAAATTGAAACTTATGTTTTTAACTACTACTTTTGGGTTTTTAACAAATTTCTTTGCCTTAATGCACTATTAATACAAATGATACAGACAGTGAAAGTCAGAAATCTACATTCACAGATCTCAATAGAATTAAACATGCCCTTATAACTTCCTGCTCTGCATGTTCAAGCTCTTTCTAAAAACTGTAGCAATGACCATTGGCTTTCAACTTTCCTGCAGGCGCCCATGCAAACAGCAGGCCTATCGATTATGGGCTAATTGAGTGGAATCCAGCTGTAGTGTAAATAATCACAACTGCACAAAATTAAATACTAATGCAAAAATTAGAAAATTTCTCAAAGTACACTGAAATTACATCAGGGAGATCTGCTTATTCACCAGCAATGTAATTATATAAACCAAGTCTGCTATAAGGCAGGCCCATTTTGACCCATTTTGCAAGCTGCCAGTACAGAATCCAGGGAGGTCAAACTGTGGATAAACCTGGCTCTGGTTATCACGCCTCAGAAGTTACACCCAAAACTGACAAATAGATTTTTTCAAAAGAATTGATACCCACACTCATCTGATCTTCGGATCCTCCACCTTCCTAAATGACACCAGCATTAACAGTTACTCTGGCCCTCTGGCTACCAGACTAGGACCTCTTTCTGCCTACATTTTGGAATAGGCTTCTGACTCGATGCATCACATGTGAAAAAGCTGGTCCCCTGCGATTGGCTCTCGAGTGGCGCTTTAGAAGCAGCTAGAGGAGCACTTGCCTCTTGAAAACTGACATCTATTTTTCGCTCATTTATTCATTCGTTCATTCTATGTACTTATATAGCGCACTTTTAGGAAACTAATTTTTAACATCTGCATCTTGATTTTTAACAAATTTCTAAGAAACCTATTCACATTAAAAATTATACACAAAATTAAACTGAGAAATTTGCATAAGAAACCCCTTTGAAAATACCCGTATTCTCAATTTCCAGCATCGCATTTTTTAAGCTCTTGCTACTAAAAATTTGGTGACAATCGTAAAAATTTCGTAAAAATTTTGCCCCCCCCTGCAAATATTTCTGCGGGCGCCCATGCTACCATTCTCTTTTTTCCGAACCCGTGCCATGAGCTACTATTATCGGGCTTCATAGAATGTTCTGAACGTCTTTACACAACCACATGGCATTTTGTGGGGCGTAGTGGTTTAGTGGGCATGTTCGATGCCTTGCAGCCAGAGGTTGCAGGTTCGAATCCTCCTAAAACCAAAACGCAGGGACCTTGAGCAAGTCCTTCACTCGCAATTGCTCGTGCCCTTCGGCGTGCAACTTCAATGCAGTGTCCACGCTGTGGTCGGGAGCGCCTCTGAGTAGTGAGCTTGAAGGGTCACTGTAGGAATAGAAACAATGAATAAATAAACCATAATCCACATTTTTATGTCTTCTAATTTTCATTTAGGCCTATTTTATATTGGAGAGCGTGAAAATCAACTTTTAATCATAAATATTGCAAGACGCTTCGGAATTGAAAATGCTCTCGTCCTTCACCTTCAAAGATGCATTACTTCCGTTTGAATTTTTTTCGTATTTTTAAGTAAGTAAGATCGGCAATAATGAAGTTTCCCGTTATGCCCCGATTTCCCATTCTGCCCCGCTCTCCCCTACAGAACTTCTTCTTTTACATTCAACGAGTGAATACGTGAATAATCGGAATGATTGAACAAATAATGAATTAAACCACTAACTGTTGGTCTCTTCCACTCAACATTCGGCCACACAGACGGCGGATTCTGGAAGAAGATGGAACTAGCGACTGCTGGAAAGTCCGGATCCTCCCACAGCTTTCCACTTGCCAGACACTGCGACTTGATTTCCAGGTAAGTCTTTGGAATCAACACAGGACGTGGAGGCGGGATGCAGGTCATTGGAATCGGCTGAGGAAGTGGTGGAACCGGGGGGCATACGATCACCACACTGGGGTCACGAGGGGTTGGAATCGGTTCAGGACGTGGAGACGGGATGTACGTAGCTGGAATCGGCTCAGGATAGACAGGATGTGGTGAATCCGGGGTACATGAGAGCACCACATGTGCACGAGGGGTTGCGGTTGACATTCTTGGAAAGAAGACGTCGAGTATTCCACCGGAAGTGATTGAAGAGTATGCTACCGAACAGGAAACGCAATGTACATTATAATAATTAGGAAGCAATATAATCTGAGGTAAGAAGGTAGGGTAACACGAGGTATGATATTGTACGATGGTCATGTGCTGTAAGGTAAAGAAACAATGATGAGGTAGTGTATGAAAGTGTCATGCTATGTGATGATGATGATGATGATGATGACGATGATGATGATGATGATGATGATGATGATGATGATGATGATGACGATGTTGATGATGATGATGATGATGATGTTGATGATGATGATGATGATGATGATGATGATGATGATGATGATGATGCTCCGGTTGACACACCGCAACCGGTAACCGTGTACTGTTATGCAATTGAAGCAATTCACGAGAATGCAAGAAGACATTAATCTTAACTGCTAACAGAACCGACAGCCTTCAATACACGCAACATGAACATAATATGGTAGGGTTTAGACAAGAAGGAGGAGAAGAATAAACTGACAAAACGAAGTGAGATAAGGCAGGGAATGGAGTCGCTGAACAAAATAAGGCATGGAAAAAACGCTCGGTATACAAGAATATGATTATGCATACATACATGCACACATGTAGGCTATACCTTCATCTACCTGCCGGTATTTTTAGGAGTTCCACAGAAGGAGGAGAAGAATAAACTGCATACACGCAACATGAACATAATATGGTAGGGTTTAGACAAGAAGGAGGAGAAGAATAAACTGCAAAAACGAAGTGAGATAAGGCAGGAAATGGAGTCGCTGAACAAAATAAGGCATGAAATAAACGCTCGGTATACAAGAATATGATTATGCATACATGCATGCAAACATGTAGGCTATACCTTCATCTACATACATGTATATAGTACACACTTGCATTTATATACGTACATACATAGACATACATCCAGGCATGAATGTCTACATACATACAGTACACATGCATATATTTTATAGAGTAACGACTATACCTTTGACGAGCACGTCAGACAGATGAACAGCAAGCAGAACCTCGGAAGCAGCCACTGCAAATAAGCATGACATTGCCTCAGCAACTCGTACTTATATAGGCACAGTATAGGCCTACATACAATTAAAATAATAACACGTGGGTGTACGTGATGGCTATGTTGTGCCTGGACTTCCAAGAAAAAACTTATAATATTGCTTACTTTGAAGGAAATTAATTATATTATGTGGACTTGTCAAATAAAACTTCATCTGACATCATTATCACAGCATCAAACAGAACGCTGAAAATATTATTGTGCCATTGATCACAACAGGAAACTAAATTATTGCTGTGGTATAATAGCCTAGTTGTAAGAAACACCGACGTCACCCACGCAAATGTTAAATGTGGACTTAAATACATGATCAGCTGGCGACAAGACTTAGTTTAACGAAGATCAAAAATGCTTTTCGAATCTATTATATCATTCCTTTGGTGGCCTCTTTTGTCTCTTTGGTGACTTCTTTTTTCTCTTTGGTGACCTCTTTTTTCTCTTTGGTGACTTCTTTTATCTCTTTGGTGACCTCTTTTTTTCTCTTTTTTTCTCTTTGGTGACCTCTTTTGTCTCTTTGGTGACTTCTTTTTTCTCTTTGGTGACCTCTTTTTTCTCTTTGGTGGCCTCTTTTTTTCTCTTTTTTGAGACTCAACTTAATTAACGTTCATCTGCGGTCAACGATGCGACATAGACGACTATCTTCCTCTACACAACGTTCAATGGAAAACGAGTTCTTGTGGAAAAATGCCATATTTACCATGCAAGCTGGGAAGGGATAGACGGGGTTGCGCAGTTCTAAGAGTCTTTTTTAGAAAAGCTCTGGCCCCTGCTGCGCTCAATGTATCTGAATACAATGTCGTCTAAACGAGTCGCGCTGCACGTAAATGCCCATAGAATTTGCCTGACATGTTTATGTGTGTTATTACATTATTGACGTGTTTGTGTTATTACAATGGCCTACATCATGATATTTATACAGTCGTATGTTCGCAGAATGTGATACTGGTCTTAAAAATAATCGAAACGAGTGTTATGTAATTTTTTTAACACGAATGCTTTACACTAAGGCCTGAATAAATAGTTAAAATCCGTCACTGGTTGCACTCTGCCAGTGCCAGTCCCAAGCCTGGATAAACAGCAACAGAAAAAACGAAAGTTTATGCCTAATAACTGCGGAGGTCTGCTGCCACTAAAGTGAGGTTAGCAGCTACTTGGTTTCTTGGTTATTTACATCAAATTATTTTTAAGTTCAACGATAGGCTACACGTGTTATAAAACTGTATGTGTTATAAAACTGCATGTGTTATAACTTTGTAATACAATGTTATAACACATACAATGTTATAACACATACAATGTTATAACACATACAATGTTATAACACATACAATGTTATAACACATACAATGTTACAACACATACAATCATTGTATCAAAACGTTATAACATTGTATGTGTTATAAAATTGTATGTGTTATAACATTGTATGTGTTATAACATTGTATGTGTTATAACATTGTATGTGTTATAACATAGTGTGTGTTAAAACAATGTATGTTTTATAACATTGTCTTTTGCGTGTATAATACGACAGAGGACAACTTTGCGACGGTGCGTCAATCCATTTTATGTGTCTGGAATTTTTCTTGGGGGTCTGCGGTCTCTTCTTCAGATTCTATCAGTTCAGTACCGTGTTGTTAAGAAATAGAAACTTTGCGTTGATGGAGATTAATTATACTGTGCGCTATAATTTATAATATCAGTGAGCTGATGTGGGCCTATGTGCGCTATGAGCGAGGGCGTTATCACAGATTCAACGAAATCGAGGTGAAAATTAATGAGTGACGACCACCAGACCACAACGACCCACAAAGAGAAACAGACAAACATTTACAGACGGAGGGACGCAGAGTAACACAGGTAGGCAGGCATGCAGGCAGACAGGCAGACAGGCAGCCAGGCATGCATGCAGGCAGATAGGCAGGCAGGTAGGCAGGTGGTCAGACAGGCAGGCTGCAGGTAGGTAGACAGACAGGCAGGCAGGCAGATAGGCAGACAGACAGACAAGCAGTCAGGCGGAACACACGGGGATAGACAAGAGACAAGCGTAGACAGAGACACTGCAGGCACAGACACACAGGCACACGGACTGTCACATGCATAGGCACAGACAGACAGACAGACAGGCACACTAGGAGAGACAACTCGACATGGTCGTAAACATAACTGGCGCATACGGATTTCCGTTGGCCTATGATGCTCCCGATTTTTGATATCATTCAGTTTGTCCTTCAAATCGCCGCATGTGCACTCGTGCATTAAATGTCTTCGCAGAACATTGTCTAACTGGAAAACTACAACCTTGCAATGTTCGATTGCTCGAGAAATAATTCCAGTGTAATAGAATTATGCCCCGTCTGCATTTGCATCCGCCTGAAAATGAGCTCGGTGAGTAGGCCTATCATTATTATTTGTTGTTGCATCATATAGGCCTAATATATGTGGCGTCACAGATCAAAACTAGCCTTGATGTGATTTTCCAAGATATTGACTTTGATGCATCATTTCAAAGGCCTTGTCTCAGGCTTTAAAATGATACAAAAAATTTTGCTCTAACTTTATTCCAACCGAAGATTATAAGAAAAAAGTGATCCTATTAGACTAATTAATTAATCAATTAACTTAATTAAAACTAACTAATTTGCATATCAAGTGCATTAAAATACCTCTAAAACTTGTGTTTTAAAAATGTAAAAATAAATATTTTTTATATTAAATTCTGCGGAAAAATTAACAATGACAAACATACCATTTCCCTAAATATCTCTGATGTGTAATTTCCGACTTAATGCTGATTTCGGTGTGGACCGCCACATATATGAGAGCCGTCCAATCCAAACTTTTCAAGTAGAGAACGAATAACAGGCAGGCGAACGCCAACATGTAGCTCGTCAATAACTCACAAGCTATAGTTAGGTTAACAGAAATGTGGAAAGGAGATCGTCATATAGTTTATAGTACTGAAAAATTTTAACAAATGAGTCTGCAAATTAATTAAAAGAACAATATGCAGAACGCCGCAAAGGCGCAAACGTCAGAAAAGAGTGTCAAGAGCACGCGTGGATGAACTCAAAGAATGTCAAGACTCAAGAGAACGCCTCAATGAATATTTAAAGAACGCGAGGAGAACGCCATAAACGCTAAAAAAGTTCGTCCTTCTCTCTCTGGTAAAAATTCGCTCTATAGTCTAGACAACCCCTCTGACGTGACGCAGCGCACGTGAATAAGTCAATGTCCGGCGCCTATTTGTGGAATAGCTCTGCTGAAATTTGAAGTTCACGATTACAACCACTATGCTTCAATAAAGACAGAGCCTGAGCATAGATGCCTTGTGAGTCGCCAGAGGGAGATGGTGTCGTGGGATACAGTGTTTCCTTGGCCTGCAATCATGTCACGCGCATTCTCAGAAAAGTTGATTGACCTAAATATTGATAAAGTTGATGCTCTTGTGAAGAGGATACCACCAAACAAGTTGACGCCATCAATAAGAACAGCGCGCTGTGTTTGCGATGGCAACGGTGATGTGGCTGCTGGTTACGGTTATGTCTCTATTCTCAGAAAGAGGATCATTGATACGAATGTTCGGTGAGCGAATAATTGGATCCTTCTATCATTTTCAGACGGATGCAGGTCTAGGTCTAGATAGGCCACCGTCGACGCATGCTATTATGAAACTGTGGTGTCTGTGACAAAGTCAATGATCCCAGCATTACATGAAACATTGTCCTATATAATTATGCTTAGGGTTGATATAATTATTATTATGGTCTTTTTTATGAAAGACTACCATGCACCACACTACACCACACTGCACTACACTACACTGCACTGCACGGCACTACACTACACTACGCTACACTGCATGTATTATATCACACAACATTCCCAAAGTCACTTAAGTCGCACTTGTTTAGAATTGTCGGGAGTTACCATCAAGCGACTTCGTGAGGCTAATGTAAGGCGCTATATAAATATCCATATACAATAATTGTACATACATACAAACTATGCAAGCAAAACCAAACCAAAACTTGAAAAGGGTCAACAATCAGTGTTTAATCTAGACGTCTCTGGGGGGAAAGTCCCCCCAGGATTGACATTTCCCCCCCCAGAAAAATTTCACAAAATGATATTGTTTTTAGTTACTGTTTTCATCATTGTTTTACATGAAGCGTTATAATATACCGTGATATTATTTACTATTATATGATTTTAATGACATTATTTACTAGGCCTACTATAATATATGATACTATCATTTTGCAATGAGTATAACTTACTGTATATATTTGTATAAACACTATTTTTTCTAGCTAAAAACAGAGATGACATCCCCTACAGAAAAATGCGTCAAAATGATTATAGTTTTTAGTTGCTGTCTACATTATCGCATTACATGAACTGTTATAATAATATACCGTAATATTATTTTCTCTTATATGGTTATAGTGTTTTTTTACTATTACAATATATGACACTGATAAAAAGTGTTTTAGGATTTCAGTATATTATATTATTATATAGGCCCTAATTATAATTACAATAAAAATATCTTTATTTATCGAGATCAGCATCTCAGTTCTGTTGTTGTTGGGTTATCCGGCTAAAATGAGTATAACTTACTGTTAATATTTGTACAAATACTATTTTTGTACAACTGAATGGCTTCTCTCCAGTGCTATTATTCAAACTTTAAACTGTCAAATTTCAAAATGTTTTGGTCCTATTATTTGAACACCTAGTAAAACAACATCATTACTATATTGTGGCTTCCATATGTTGGTACCAGTAGTTTATTAGTTCTTGGTTGATTTGTGTACCATGGCCCAAATTTATGGGAGATGTCTTAGATAAGACACCACTTAGCGCTAAGATGCGTATAGCAAAGACGTGTCGTAGACTTTACGACACCCCGTATTCACCACTCGCACTTACAGGACCACTTACTTAGTCGCTAATTAAAGCGTGGTTATAGTTAGCGCACATGCGCACATAATATTAATAGGCGGCCGTGCCTTAGCCAGTGCGCTAGACAATGGGCTGTCCGCGTATCAAAACAAACAAAGACGTTGCATCGCCCGCGGAAGATATTATCTTCGGCGGTAGATTATATGCGATCTAAAATGCGTTATGTTACACATTAATGGTATTTTGTGACGGCGAAAACCACAAGCATAAATCAGCTCATCGTCCCACAGCCAACGGATTTAAATTTGGTGCCTCTGAAACACTGTTTAATAGTTTAAACCGCGTCGAAGTGGACGAATCGAAGATGTCCCGCCGGCCATGTTTGCCTTTACGACAGCGACTAGTAGACTTACACGACCCTCATCGGTCGACTAGCATAGTTGTGTCTTAGCTGGCTAAGACGTCATTGTGAATTCTGATTTATCCGTTAGTTGCCCGCTAGTCGCAACTAGGATCTAAGACAGGTCTGAGATACCGTCATAAATTTGGCCCCATATGATTTCGGAAAGTGTATCTTGGTCAGCAATTCAGGATCAATTTGGGAAACAGGGATAAACTGATTATAGTGCTTAAAAGTCAGCTTATATAATCACGTTTGCAGTTATTCATTAGAATAACCCAACAACAACAGAACTGAGATGCTGAACTCGATAAATAAAAATATTTTTATTGTAATTATAATTAGGGCCTATATAATATATAATATATTGAAATCCTAAAACACTTTTTATCAGTACTGAAATAATGGAGTTATTTTGCAAAAATGACATCTTCAAAGGGTACCATTGCAATGTGGAAATTCAAAAAGTTTCTAATGGGTCACTGAAAAAGTACAGCTATTTTGTTAAAATGACACCGTAAAATGCTGTCATTGCAATGTG
This sequence comes from Lumbricus terrestris, assembly GCA_949752735.1. Lineage (NCBI taxonomy): Eukaryota > Metazoa > Annelida > Clitellata > Crassiclitellata > Lumbricidae > Lumbricus > Lumbricus terrestris. The sequence goes on along the minus strand of OX457042.1, from coordinate 5,103,085 downwards.
GAAATTCAAAAAGTTTCTAATGTGTCACTGAAAAAGTACAGCTCCTTTGTTAAGATGACACCTTAATATGCTGTCATTGCAATGTGGAAATTCAAAAAGTTTCTGATGGGGAGGGGGCACGTCCCCCTCCCCACATACCCCTCCCCCTTCAGGTCTCGGCGCTACGCGCCTCACGAGCGTCCTTCGGACGCTCAATTGTTTCCCCCCAGAAACCTCAATTCCCCCCCCAGTGGAGGGGAACTAGATTAAACACTGGTCAACAATAAACATCCTTCTTTTCTGACTCAAAGACAAAATTAATGAAGTTAAGCGAAACGCCGATACAGAAATTTTGTGCATCTCATTGGTCAGCTCCAACTTTTTTCTAGTCTATATACAATTATACATATAATAATATCATATATAATCATATATAATTATATATAATATAATATAATTATGTAGACTATAATTATATAATTATGTAATTGGATGCGTTTTCAACAATTTCATGGACGATTGTGTATTGAAATGTGGGTTTCAGAGTATTTTATAAATAGTTCCTATAGATGCGCTGTGCTAAGAAACGCACGCAGACATTTATAATTTTCGTGCATCAGAAGCATAGAATAAAAAAGGAATTATTTGGTTTTCGCTCAGCAGAGGCACATTAAGTGGAACAAAACTATTTTAAGAACGATCATGAAGCAAGAAATGGAATTTAGACATTATAAGTGAATAAGTAGATGAAGCTGAAATCCTTTTAGAACAGAAATTAAGAGACTTCTAATTTCAGTCTATAGAGTAGGCTATAGAGGCGCCATTTTAAAAATGTAAAGACGTATTCAAATAGGGTGCTCACCATGGGCGGAGTTTATCAGGGGCTATGGGAGGCTAAGCCCCCTCAAGAAGACCCAGATTCATTTTTTACCGTGTAAATGGTATCTTTTCTTTTTAAGAACGACCATGAAGCAAGAAATGGAATTTAGACATTCAGAAGTGAATAAGTAGATGAAGCTGAAATCCTTTTAGAACAGAAATTAAGAGACTTCTAATTTCAGTCTATAGAGTAGGCCAATAGAGGCATACGAGCACCACACTGCGAGGGGTTTCGGTTGACATTCTTGGAAAGAACACGTCGAGTATTCCGCCGGAAGTGATTGAAGAGTACTACCGAACTGGACACGCAATGTAGCCTGCGATAACATTTTAGAGAGCAATGATACATGTATGAATGTGCACTTGTTAGAGCGCCCTTTCAAGCTCTCTACTCAGAGGCGCTCCCGACTGCAGTGCGGACACTGCAGCGGAGTTTCACGCCGAAGCGCTGAGCAATTGTGCGTGAAGGACTTGCCCAAGGTTCCTACGCGGCGACGTGAGGTGGATTCGAACCCCGAACCTTCCGGCTTCAAGGCAACGACGCCACCACTACACCACCACGTCCCACATATAGCTAGGGTAAGGAACGGCATGGAAAGGTAACATTGGGCATCACAATTGACAATGTAAGGTTGGCTATACGAAACTATGTTGAGGTAGTGCAGCACAATGTCAAGTCATGGCAGGTTTACGCATTATTGTGTATAAGTTCAGCTACTGACATAATATCCATAAATAGGGCCTACTTGTGCTGTGACAATGACCGTAAATGCCGTGTAGGCCTACAATGTCGTCTGTTTAGGCTGCATTTGTGTCAGCTTTGTACTTCTAATAGACGAATTGATAATTATGACTGATTGATTGAGTGATTGATTGATGTAGGCTACGCCAACTTTTAGAGTATGAGCAAAAAGGTGTGCAAGAAGCACGCATTTATCAAATGCAACAGTTCCGTGTCGTAGCTCGCTCGCTCTCATTCACAGCCTTGTCTATGCTATTTGCTTGTAACCTTCTGTACGCTGTAACCGGACTACTGTTCTTTTCTTTATGTTGGCCTCTCACAGTTCCGCCCGAATTCCATGGTTAGAGTCCTCGGGTCCGCAACTCACTTGGTTGGTGGCATCTTTCGGTATTCTGATGTGTCTGCCTTTATGATGGACGACCTCCTTTGGCTCCCATTGCTGCAGCGCATTGTTTATTGAGTTTCGTATATTGCTTGGCACTGCGCCCCGGCTCAAGCTCTATCCTACCTGCGCTCAGCTACCCGTGGCGACTTCATTGTCTATTTTTAACGTAGGCTACTGCGACTATGCAGCGAAGAAGATTCTCTGAGTTGGGTCCAGCTCTCTTGAATGGCCTCCCCACGGCTCTTCGCTCGGTTGCGCAATGGATAACACGCTGGCGCAGAGTGCGAGAGGTAACGAGTTCGAGCGCCATTGGTCGGACATGCTTTGTAGGCTGCCGATTATTGCAGGCTATATGTTCAGTTAGTGTGGTTAAGATTTGTGTATTCTGTTATCTGCGTTCTTTTTGAATTGTTTCAACTGCAAAAATGTACGCTGCGTTTGTCAACCGGATTGTTGAATAAAAGGAATATTTTTTCACCCTAGGTATCTATAATCTCTCAGGTTTAAGATATTAATAAGATATTTAAACTCTAGAGTGGCCATCCATGTCAAGATCTGGAAGAACAGAAGTGCTGTGGAAGACAACAGCATTGAAACTCTGAATGATAACTGACAGGCGCTGAAGCAAGAAACTGGTTTCTCTTTGTTCGCCTGAAATTTGACTCAAGAGACGACCCAGGTCGGCGAGAAATGCCTGTCCCTTGGCGTTAATTGATCCCATTGTTTTTTTAAAAATTGCCTCGAGGTATAGGCTACAGGATCCCTCAGGGAATTCACTACCACCTAGTATAAAATCACAGCCTGGAGAGGCCCTATTCATACTCTGTGTCCTGATCGGCGAAAGTGCCCCTGCGTTGTAGCGTTGTATCATCAGCGAGATACGTGGAACAAAAATGTCGTTTCTCGTGGCTCCCCGATATAGTGCTTAGCTTTTGTCCCAGGTCTGAAAGGAATATAAATCCTTCGTTGGTAATCGGACCCAGGGTTTCGAAAGCCTAAGGGACAAAAAAATTAATTATGTGGACGATAATAATAATCGTTGTATTTGTCCATTTTGCGAACCGACGCCTTCTCTGCCGCGGCGCCGGTCGTTTAGACTGGTATCCGGTAGGTAGGAAACGGCCATGGTGTCTGTTACGGTCGCATCCCAGATGAGACATCGCCCGGCGCGCCATGCCATATGTTCTAACGAGGCCTATTATTATTATTATTATTATTATTATTATTATTATTATTATTATTATTATTATTATTATTATTATTATTATTATTATTATTATTATTATTATTATTTTTTTTTTTTAGCGCCCGAGGTATTTGTGATCCCTCAGGCCCTTATTATTATTATTATTATTATTATTATTATTATTATTATTATTATTATTATTATTATTATTATTATTATTATTATTATTATTATTATTATTATTATTATTATTATTATTATTATTATTATTATTATACATCTTTATTGTTTCAACAAATATTGCAAACAATCAAACAGTCAAACAGTGCAACAGCTGTGTGCATTTGGGCGAGTCCAACCACCCTCATCCATGTCAATTAAGGGCTTAATAAATGAACCTGTGAAAGCCACAGCATTATAGCGTTGAATAGTCATAGAAATACGTTGAAACAAGAAACTTGATTCTCGGGGATCCCCGGTTGCTTGTGTTAGACGCCGGCCCAAATCTGAGATGAAGTCTTGGCCTTTGTCGTTGATTGGGCCTAGGGTTTCCAAAGCCACCGGGACGAAAACATGAGCATCCAGGAGGGCACTGTATTTTTGATTCTTTCTGTCCTCCGCCAGGCTAGCTGCTGAACCGGCTCGGATGGCTGAAGCGGTAAGGTAAGACGGTGCCAATGTGTCCACCACTGTGGCATCCCACACCAAACCTTTGCCGGTTTTCCACGGGATGAGCGTGATTCCATCCGGTCGTTTGCCGTCCGATCTTACCAGTCCCTGAGGTTCCTTGGCCGCCGTACACAGCTGACCAGCTTTAATAAGAGCACGGTATATCAATTCGTTCAGTGTACCATGGCGGGCCATACGGCCAAAACCTAGCGAGCAAGACAACCCGTGCTCACCCCTTGCTGTGACAAGTGAGCCACAAATGCAAGTGTGTGGTTCGCAAATGTTAGCTCCTAAGCGCAAACCAACTGCCACCCTCATAGCTTCGTCACTTAATCGCAAACCGCAAGAAGTGATAGGCAAGGCGTGCAACCAGTCTCCGGCGTGCTGAGTCGTGATTGCATTCCAACGGGCCTGGTCGCATTTGTCCGTGAGTGAGTTGGATAGTTCCGAGAATGACTTTTGCAGTAGTGGGTTGTCCCATTGAGATTGCATTTGAGTTGGGAAGACTTCTGTGATTTTGATACCTAGTTCCTCCTGCCACATCACCATCAGCTTCTGCACCTGCGGGTCCGGCTGAAAGTCGAGCACTCCGATTATGTCGGACTGGAGGACGAGGGTGCTCGCGGCCGATGCCAAAAAGGCGGGAAGCGCCAGCGAAGACACCCTGCGTATTCCTAGTCCTCCCATGCTGATGGGGAGGGTTGACTGAAGCCATTGAGAATTTGACAAGTTGATGTTTAAATAGGGTATGCATCTCTTACAATGTCCAAATATTTATTTTTATTATTATTTTTTTTTATTATTATTATTATTATTATTATTATTATTATTATTATTATTAATATTAGAATTATTACTTGCTTTTTTTACCCGAGGTATCAATGACCCTCAGGATTTATAAAAATTATTTTAGGAGTAAAAAAGTGAATTTCCGAGAAATCAGGCCTCGTCCCAGGTTTCACACCAGCCTGAAATGTGCCTCTGAATGCAATGGCATTGTGACGTGCAACACAGATGGAAAGACGTTGGAACATTATTGTTATTTTTTTATTATTTTTTTATTTATTTTTTTATTATTATTACTTCTCCCGTGATTCTGCTAGAGCTTCCTATCGTCACCTTAAGACTTCTCTTTTTGACCAGGACTGGGTTGGGAGCTTCTCCGGGTAGTGATCTTAAGGGTGCTATATAAATTTATGTGATTGACTGATCGATACACGCATACTCATATGCGAGCATACTCACATCGGTACATGCATGCATACATACCCTCGCACTTACAATGTCCAATATATACGTGTAGGTCTATTACACAAGTCACGCATGTTTAATTGTATGTAACAGTACTTGTAGATCTATAATTTTTATTATAATTATTATTATTATTAAATGCATGAACAGACAGAGATGCATACCCTATTTGCATAAATGCATGCGTACACTTACATGAAGATGCAAAATATGACTCTACCTTGAACGAACACGTCAAACGGATGAACAGGTATGGTTCTGGACACGACCTCTGCAGATACGGCATTGCCCCAGCAATGCGTTCTTATTTATATAGCCAAAGTGCACTTGTACGTGTTTGCGTTATAAGAATAGCTTAACCTGAAAAGATAAAATCTTTTATGTTATTTAACAAAGCTTCTGGCAGGACGCGCATTTAGCTCAAAAAGTTTTGGTGTTGAGCACCCTTTTTTAATTTGTCGGTCGTTGCATGGGACACCCACGCCACCCACGCCACCCCCGCCTGTAATGTATGATTTCTTTCGTTGCATGGATCACAACAGGATGCTCAGAAAGGTTTTGTGTTGGGCTCCCTAGGTTAATTTTTTTGCAAGGGACACCCACGCCATCCCCGGCTGTAATGTATGACTTCTTTTATGGAATCATACTTTCAACTGAATTGGGGTCATTGTAGGCACCAGTGGAGCAATGCGGACTGTCTCTTTGCTAAAAAAATGTGGCATATGGATGAATTACGGTGAAGAACATAAACTTTGCATCATCTGATGTGTTGGCATATTGTATGAAATGCTCGACTACAAGACCGTAGCCAGGCTTTTATTTATGGAGGTGTTTACTCGACTGTGACCAAGCTCACAAGCAATCGAATCAACTGACGCATGGGTTCGGAGAACCGTTGTGATTCGTGAGCTGTTATATAGTGGATTCTGTACGACCATTACATTACACACTGTAGTCCTTACATCATGTACTGGTATGCATTCTTTCATTTTTACATTACTTCATTTCTTTTTTCAACTCAAATTGTTTATTCAAAGAGATCAAAGAAACATAATATCAACAAACTGACAAAATAAGCATGCACAATGTACATCGAGCCAAGTAACATCAGATAAAGGTATAATATGATCCCTGAGAAAGGGTAACCCAGAAAGGAAGCGATCCCGCTAGCCTAGGTACCCACTAACAGGAATTAGGCCTAGTATCACGACTGCGGATAGTGTAAATTAGCTCGTAAGCAGAATGGAGAGAAGAAGTAAGAGCTATAAGGAAAATTAAAAGTGAGTGAGGCTTAGTGTGCATTCACAATACCAAGACAGACGAGATGAAGTGGGAATTTGGGGTTTGCGTAGTGGCGTCACGGCTCATTTGCATAATGGCCTGCGCCATCTTGATATACAGGCAATACTTGTTGCCATAGGATACGTATGCGAATAGCGCTTACTATAACAATTATTTCCTGGGTTTTTACTGTTTTATCTGCGGCAAACTTACTGAAATGGATAAAGGTTCAATTAGAGAAGTCCAAAATACACGAGCTTGAATGTCCAGGTTAACGTGCGAAGAGCACCGGCGGCTAAAAACTGCAGCCAGAGACAATCTATCGCAAGCAAAACTGAAAGGCTCCGTTACAATGATCGAGCTGTTTTGCGATGCTCTATGACAGACCACCTTGTCAGCTCACATAGAGACATGGTCTCAATACAGACACCACAATCCTTAGGGAGTTATTTAATTCATTTAGGTCTATTCGACAAATTATTATCTGAGCATGTTGTTTCAGCGAATAGCCGAATTAGCTGATCGCGGATTCACCATTAGGCCTAACGAGTGTCATTAATAAATTTTATTAATGCCTCTCGTCATATGGCAGCGTGTATGCAAAAAGAGCTTTGGAATTTGAACAAAGTTGAGTTTCAAACGTTTACGCATAGAGTACACGTTGGGAGAACACATCAGTGCATCAAAAGTACACTATAATTAGAAAACCTTTATCCCTTTATTTAATTTAAAAAGCATCTCGGGAGATTGGACACACTGACAGTATCATAGTATGGTTCAGATATGCTACTGCTGTTTAAAAGCAATCTTAGCAATTTTGCTGTGCCATTTTCTGAATAGTGCACAGTATTCTCACCGTGGAATTACTATAGTTACCTAGTCAGTGTTTTATTTCAAATTTGTTTTCTAGTTTGCTGCATATATAGTCGGTTGCAGTGCTGTAAGCTAGTTGTTGTGCTGGTATCAGGGGACCTGTTACTATTAGGTCTCCCTTGTGTTAACAGTTTACTTCAACAATATTCAGTCATAGCAAGTTTGTTAATAAATTTAATTGCTAAACCTACGACAACAAGACTGCAAAGCATAAAATATTTTCAGTAAATATTGAAGAAAATATTTTTTATACTTCTTTGAAATGTGTGAGGCTATGTACCCATTATAGTTGCCAGTGATTAAAATATTATATGGTTGACTTTCCAAAAAGCTCAGGCAAATCACACAATTATGGGAAAAATGGTGAAGCTTCTCGGTTGCTTACATGCATCCGAAACTGACTAACATAATAGTATAGTTGCTGTGCCTACAAACATGCATAGAACTGCAGAATGGAATGTGTGCAAAACAAAGTTGCAAAATTCAATTTCACAAGACTGCACACCGGTGCTTGTATCTTATAACAATAATAGGTCTAATGATGTTCCTTGACAAGTTGAATATCTTGATCATCAATGACATAGCTGCTCATGAGCAACACTCCATGCTCTGTTGCAGCCAATTTAAATTTGGATTCCATGAGATGGCAAAATTAATAGGCTTAAGCAACTTGTAAAGGTGTCGATACACTTGTGTAACAAACATCTTTCAGATTGGAGGCTGGTATCCTGCATGCTCAAAATCCATTTTAATTTCTGGTGTGATACCTGTCTTTCTTTCCATCAACGCCTTATCATTTTCCATCATTTTACAATAACTGATTCTGCCATGTTCAGAAGTTAAGCGAGTGCATGTAGTATGTCCATTGATAAAAACAAGCATAACTGTCAGAGCAAGGTGACATAAAGGGCAGCTCTGCAGTTCATGGCCAAACTGACAATCTAGAATAAAAGCGGTCTATTTCTAAGTCTGTTGGATCAGCCTTTGCTAACAACTTTCAAGATGAAGCTGGTGATGAAGCAGATTAAGCAGACAGCTTACAATGTAGAAGCTAAGGAACTTGATGACAATGGTGTGCATAAGATACTGTATATAGTTAACAAACCAGATACAGTGACAAAGATATGAGGATCCAGCACTCAACTAGCTGCCAAGCCTTCTTCTGTTTCTTTGCCAAAGAGAAGTCCATGTCAGCCAGAGGAGGATAAGTCAATTAAGTTCGTGACATGCAGCCAACCCGTTCTACCCGATCATCCATCTGTCTCAGTCCAGTCCGTGAAAAACATAAAGCATAGGCTTGTTTATAATAGCAAATCTGGGCTCCGGCCGAAATTCGCTTCAGGGATTCGGGCCGCTCCAGGCTGGACGGTGTTTAGACCGCTATGTGAGTTAAGGTATAGGCCTATGGATAAATCAATTGGCCAATGACGATAACTTTATTCCATCAACTAACAATTCACCCGGTAACGGCGTGTAGCCTACTTTGACAACAGTTCACAGCTGTAAGCCAATATGGCCGACCACAGAGTCGCACATTAGGCCACGCCCTTTTGCATTCGGTCTATACAAGTGGATCTAGCATTTACTGTGGACTGAAGGATAAAAAATAGCATGTAATAGTCAGTGACTATTATACCATATTGTGGATTCAAGACACAATGTGGGATAATTATGGGATATTAGTTCACAATTAGAGACCTTTTTAACACGGGGTGTTCAAACACCCAGAACACCCCATAGCTACGGCCTGGCTTGTCTAATAGCACATAGATCTATCCAGTTTGACATCATTCCACCAATGCGCAATGGCAGTTGTTTGCTGCGAGGACGATTGCTCACCGGACGTTTGATCACCGGACGGTTGATCACCGGACGGTTGATCACCGGACTATTGATCACCGGACGATTGATTTATATAAAACGATATGACAATGACTCAATCTACCACATGATGTATTTAATTTGTAATGAAATTATAAGAAGTGAAATGTGAAAATATACTCAAACGGATGTGAAGCGTTATTGAACAGATAACTAATAAGATAAATCGGCAACTACACGCAAGTAAGAGCGAGCATTGTTTGTCTAGAATTGTGATGTGCTATTTGATGCATGTACATAATATTATAAGAATTGAAAGAAGCCGACGATGTTTATCTTTACTACCGGTAGGCTAAATACGACATGTTTCTTTCAAGCTTAGTTCAATCAATCAATCAATCAATCAATTTTTTTTATTGCACCAATATAACAAAAACATTTATACGAAGTATATCTACATAATAGTTGGTTACAATCGGAAACCCAGAAGGGATTAGAAGTCCCACTGGTAGGGCTACCTATATGCACGCTTATAGATTCAAGATGGTAGATAGGCAAGTATCATGATTGTAAGAGTTTACTATCTGGATATACACATGATGCAGTCGTAACTAAAAACATTCACAGTCAAGACAACATGGTGTTGTTAAGCTATCAAACTTTAACAAAGGAAAAAACGAAATAAACCTTAACTAGAAAGAAAAGGAAAAGATTAGAATAGTAGTGCTGTTACTGTATAAGGGGTATAGCCAGAGTGAAGATAAAGAGTGCAGCTAATACTTCAGTTCAGTTAACCACGAACGTAATTGATGCTTAAAGGAATTAAGATTAGGGTTGCTACGAATATTTTGAGGCAGGGCTGTTTTTAAGGAATTTTTAGAACTGCACATCCTCTTCTCTCCTATCTCATCTTCCATGGTAAATTACTCCCAATCTGAGGAAAATGACCTTTTTTTACAAGTTTTAACTGCACGGTGACGGAAGTGCTTCTACAACTGCACGAATCCATTTAGAACTGCACATTTTGTGTAGAACTGCACGTTAAAAAAGCCCTGTTTTGAGGAATTCTATTCCACTCCCTTGGACCTATGCATTTAATCGAAATTTTTCTAGAGTTAGTACGAGCAGGTGCACTTCTGTATGAGTCAAGGTTTCTCGTGTTGTAGGAGTGGATGTCCGAAGCTAGAATAAATAAGTTGGCATGGGAAACAGGCAGTGTGTTATAAGTATAACGATGCATAAATTCACACATCTGTAGTTGTTTAACTTGTAAGACTTTTAGGATCCCAAGTTGAGTAAATAGGTGTTCTGAAAACAGCTATTATTCTGACGATTCTTTTCTGCAAAACGATAATTCTCTTGAGCCGAGAGTTATAGTTTGATGCCCATATCATGTTGCAGTAGGATAAATACGGATATACCATAGAATAGTATAAGGTAGGCAGAATACTTCTAGGCAGCAGGTAGGATATCCTTGTTATTATTCCTATATTCTTAGCTAATTTTAGAGCAATGTGTTCTATGTGTCTGTTCCAGGTCAAATATTGGTCCACATAGACACCAAGGAATTTTACTTCTTTTACTTGAGGAATGTTAACATTGTCTATATTGACCTTACTTGTTAAATTAGAAATTGTTTTCTTATGAGAACAGAAGAGAATAATAGTTAGTCTTTGTCAAGTTAAGGGATAGTTTGTTAGCTCTAAACCACTCTGATACAAGCACAAGATTTTCATTAAGGATCCGGAATAACTCATCATATGACTTGTGAGAGACGAAGATATTCGAGTCGTCAGCAAAAAGAACAAAGTGTAGTATAGAGGATACATTCGGGAGGTCGTTAATGTACCGGTATAATCATGAATAACAGAGGACCCAGTATAGAGCCTTGGGGTGCACCAAATTTAATCAGTTTCCAACTTGATGTTGCGCCATTACATTTAACTTGTTGTTGTCTGCCAATAAGGTAGGTCTAATCCTTAAACCTGGAAAGAGGGATGCCTCTTATACCGTAGCTTTCAAGTTTCTTAATTAATATATTATGATTTACAGTATCAAAAGCTTTGGTTAGATCTAAAAATGGTCCTATAGAGAATTCCTTTTTATCAATGGCTTCTGTAATCTTATCTTGAATATTTATCAACGACATTACTGTTGAGTGGCCCGACCTAAAACCATGCTGACTGCAGAGATCGCTATCCCTGTTTGTTTTAAAACTTTGATGGACTGCGATGGGCCTCTGACCGTAGAGAACGAAAGACGTTTATTTGGTATGCGTACTTACTAATTATTGTGATGTGCTTTTTGACGTGTGCACATGTAAGAATTTGACCGGGATGCATTTCAACAGTTTTTAAAGCTTTTCACTCCAAACCTTCACTACTGTGTAAGTCGGCATGACACCCGGTGGAGGGGTTTTGCGAATCTCTACCACCATGGGGCCAGGGTGGGCGGCGAAACCCCTAATTTTCGCTGTTTCACCGGGATGCATTCCTAGTTTTTCACCTTTTCACTCCAAACCTTCACTACTGTGTCGGAGTGGGCGTGGGACACCCGGTGGAGGGGTTGACGAATCTGTACCATCATAGGCCAAGGTGGGGGAGGCGAAAACCATAATTTTCGCCATAAATTTTCATTCCGTTGTCATAGTTTCACAGTTTTTCACCTGAGACGTTGCATCTAGACAGCCATAGCGCTACGGAGGCCACCTCGCCCCCACCCAAACACATCCCTAGCCCCACACGGGGCCGTGTGGAGGCAGGGTATTGTTGGGTGGGGAAAACAATTTGCCCGTAAACGGAAATATCACGAGGGGCGTACCGGTTAGGACGTCGAAGTGTGATGAGGCTGGGGTTGGATGGGGCGGATTGGGGTGGAGTGGGGAGCGGGCGGCTGGAGAGCCGGTGGTTGGGGCGGGTTCGAGTGGACCAAAAGCGAAATATATCGGGCAATGCAGAGTACTCCAGAGAGGTGGAGGCGAGGTGGGCCGACGGGTTAGGGGGTCGGTGGGTGAGTGGGATGGGGAAAATAAGTGGGGATGGGGAGTAGGAGCGAGAATATGGGACGAAGTGAAGTGAGGGTGGGGAAGTAGGGAATTGGCCGGGAGCGGAGCGAATCCTAAATTTCCCGGGAAACGCCGAGTAACCCAGCTAGTCTTAAATATACTAACTGGACAGCCTGCAATAATAGGCGCTAATAGCAGCCTACAAGGCATGTCCGCCCTACGGGGAGCGAACTCATTACCTCTCTCTCTCTCTCTCTCTCTCTCTCTCTCTCTCTCTCTCTCTCTCTCTCTCTCTCTCTCTCTCTCTCTCTCTCTCTCTCTCTCTCTCTCTCTCTCTCTCTCTCTCTCTCTCTCTCTCTCTCTCTCTCTCTCTCTCTCTCTCTCTCTCTCTCTCTCTCTCTCTCTCTCTCTCTCTCTCTCTCTCTCTCTCTCTCTCTCTCTCTCTCTCTCTCTCTCTCTCTCTCTCTCTCTCTCTCTCTCTCTCTCTCAACGCCAGCGCGTTACCCAATGCGCTACCAGGTCGATTAAAAAAGTCTGTGCTTAAAGAACATGTCGAATAGTCAATAAGTAATCGTGGGTAAGCAAATAGGTATTTTTAACTGTTAGCTGCGAATTAGGCAACTGCAGAGTCCTAGTTCATTTATTCGTTTACAACGAGGATTCATATTGCATCCCTTCAGGTGGACTAGGCTACTCCGGATTCTTCCGACCCAAACACGGCAAAGAAGGGCAACTTGAGATGTGCACAGACACGAGTCAGAGTGAACACTGCTACCCTGGAGACAAGCGCAACTACAAAGCGAGAAGACAACCACCGTGAAAGCACGACTCCGCTGACACACAAACTTTCACAGTGTGATATGCTATTGAAATGTGATTATTAATATTATTTTATCTCGGTTGAATGCGATTCATGAATGGCGGCCTGTAGAATGACGTGACAGGGGAGCAAACGGATCTCAAGCGAAGACATAAATTAAATGACGATGAAACTGAAGATAAGGTCGATACAAACGGGTGTGCAATGTACATCACAGGGAACCAACAAAGAAACGATGTTTAAAATTTAAATTCAGGAGACAGGAGAGAAGAATTTATGAGGTACTTTCTTTATTCAGAGCGTTCGACGCTCGTTATTTTATCGTCCTCTATTCAGTATTTCTTTCGTTCTAGTCGCAGTCATGAACCGTGTCGTATAGGTTCCTATAATGAATCAATCAATGGAGTCCTGTGAAACTGTTGGTGGTCGGTGCGTTCCTTATTCGGGCGAAGAGCGTTTGACTCGTTTGCTTATCGCCCTATATATTCAGTATTTCTTTCGTTCTAGTCGCAGTCTTAAACCGTTTGTATAGGCTACATACTGCTATAATAGGACTACAAAATAGGCCTAATAATCATCAGACATCAACGTTTAATCAATCAACCAAAGGAGTTGTACGACACTGTCGTTTGTCGGTCTCCATTCTGCAGTGGCTAATCTAGTCCCCCAAATAAGGAGAGTCCCGAGTCCCCTGTGCAACCAATATTTGTTACTACCAGCATCATTACTTAAGCACTGTTTTATTTTATTTTGTTAACTTTGTTTCTTTGATGCTTCATTTGATCTATTTTGTTGCTCTGGTTGCCAAATAAATTGATTTTATTTGATTTTTGATTTGAAATAAGGAAAGTTTAACTCTCTTAAAGAAGCCGACCTTAAATTACCTTCCAAAACCCTTCCATTTTAAGTTTCTGGTTGCAACAAACGAGCGTATGTGGCCGAGCACGGGGAGGTGTTTCGGGAGTGAATGTGTCCTTTTTCATAACCTTCTCGAAATGTCCGCACATTGCAATGAAAACATTCTAAACTGTCATTCGTATCGACTAATTATTGCTGGACTATTATTATTATTATAGTCGGCACTGAAATTGTCAGTGCTGATAAGAGGGGTCTAAGACTTTAATAAAAATTAATAATATATCTGCAATGATAGCATTAATTTCTTTCTGAGCTTTTACATTGCTATTATACAAGCGAACCCTGGACTAATTTGCGAGAACAACTAGACTTGACAAATGACCGAGGCCAGCAGAGATCATAATATTCGTACCTATCGCCGATGATAATCAGATATTGTATGTTGCAGAAGTAGTCGATAAGATCGTATAGGCTACTATAGCAGTGAGAGAGAACCATGCGCAGACAAGGGACACCATTAAGGGCAATGACAATGACAAACGGTCTTGCATAATGACCACATATGTATCATGTATGGAATATCAAGATAACTATCCAGGCCCTGGCCCAGCCAACCAGACAAGTCTCGAGTAGTTTATAAAAAAATGGTGCTAGACAGACTCAACCGGAGAGAATGAGGTCTGAGGGAGGATGTTCAAGATAAATAAAATTCGGTCTGATGACTGTGCGAGCATGCGGAACCACAAAACTTCTTCTACAGTCTGCACATAATTTATAAATATAATATATATGTATATGCATATATACATGTATTATGTAAATATATAAAATGATTGTCTGTCTTTGTATGTGCGTCTGTGTCTTCGTCTTTAGGTTGTCTTTTTAGATTCCTGTCCTTAATTATTGACTTCGTAAATTATTTATTCGCTTTTGTGTCCCGATGTCTACAATAATTGTACTTTCTGCTTGTCTGTCTTGTCTGTGTCTCTTTGTGTTTCTTTTGTCTGCCCAGATATTTAGTAACTATGGGGCGCGGTGGTGTAGTGGTGGCGTCGTTGCCTTGAAGCCGGAAGGTTCGAGGTTCGAATCCACCTCGCCGCGTAAGGACCTTGGGCAAGTCCTTCACTCACAATTACTCAGCGCTTCGGCGTGAAACTCTAATGCAGTGTCCGCTCTGCATTCGGGAGCGCCTCTGAATAGAGAGAGCTTGAAGGGGCGCTATAACAAGTGCACATACATACATACAAACAAACTATGTCTGCGTCTATGTTCATCTACCTGCTTAACTGTTGGCCCATGTCGCTTGTCTGCTGGCCCTGTCTATATGCACTTTGCGACTTTATATGCCTGTTTATCTTTTACCTATACGCACCTGAATGTTTGTATGCGTTTCAGTGGCCCAGGTATGATATTTGATGGGTTTTAAGGCACCCGATCTCTCGAATTCCACGGACACAAAGAGGCAATTTTAAGTGATTAATCTGATTCACACTCCTGCCAATTATTTTGATGACAGATCTCTAGTAGTTATGAATTTGTGATGTTTGATTTTTTCGTCAGACGATCCACTTGTATTAGCATAGCTACCTTGGTAAGAGAGCGGGCGGCCGTGCGTCTGTGGAAGAGAGCGTGAGAGCCGCGGTTCGAATCCCGAAGGTGGCTATTTCAGAGATTCAAAATCTCGGGCTAGCACGGTCCGTCCTCGGGGACATAAATGGCGTGGCGTCCATTCAAACGGGCGAGCGGTGGTGAAGGATCTCACCCTCAGGGTCGAGGCCATAAGACAACCGCCATATAAAAATCCGATTACATTTACATTTACATTTGTATTACTTCCTTACTCTACTGCATTAACAGAACTATGATTATGCCACCAGCCAATTTCGCACACAACCCTGGGTGAGGACATTCAAATCCTGTGATTAAACGATTGTTCAGCTGTTCCTACTCTACTGTGCATTTAAAAGAAATTTTTAGAACTGCACAACCAGCAATATAGTTGTTTGGAAGAATTTTCCCAAAAAATGTCGCAAGTCGCCGGCGAATAATCTGACGGCTTTTCTTTTTTAGTCGTCATAATTAAGTTATTGGATTGAGTAGTGTCTAACAACATGGTGATACGTACTGGAGATGCTCTTGTGTAACTTTTGCACCTGACTTGTTGTGGGGGAAAGTTCCTAAGACGCACCCCCATTTTCAAAAATCTTAATATTTTCGATCAATATAGAAATAAAAATATGAAATTGTATGTGTTCATCCGTATCCATGAAAGGTACAAAGTAGCTATTCTGGAAATTTATTTGAGTAAATAAATTTTGTGTATTTCGAAAAAATCATTGTTTTTAATAAGGGTGCGTCTTGGGCACACATATTCCCAAGATGCACTCCCGGGGTGCGTCTTGGGAATCCCTGCAAAAATGAGTAACAAAGACAAAGACAAATGTTGCCAAACATAGGGTCTAATTGCTGTCTTGATCTGATACCAGAACCTAGATGAGAAATAGAAGTGTAAATATGCAGAAAGTTTACTGGCAGTAATAACAAACTGCAGTGTCCTCGGGACCACAACTCTCGTGGTACCACTTTTTGCATGTGGGACACTGTTGCCATGGCTCAAAAGGTGGTTCATTATACCGCTTGGTGCACATGTTGCATGGTGTATCATCAGAGTTACTCAGTTTCAATTTTTTACGTGCAACAGACTTCGACTGTGCCAACACCTTTGTATGCACTTTCTCAGCTTTTGGTTTCACCTTTTTCTGAGCTTTCGCTACAGCCATGGTTTTATATGGTGAAGAAGTCAAAATCTGAGATGCTTCTGCTTTTCGTTTATTTTGACGGGGTGGTGCTTTTGGAAAAGGATGCAGAGCCAATATGCTGTTTCTTTCTGGTGAGTTAATATTCCCTAGTGACACATCTCCACCACCAACTGGCACTGAAGCAACATCACCTGACACATCACCACCAACTGACACTGAAGCAACATCACCTGACACATCTCCACCACCAACTGGCACTGAAGCAACATCACCTGACACATCACCACCAACTGACACTGAAGCAACATCACCTGACACATCTCCACCACCAACTGGCACTGAAGCAACATCACCTGACACATCTCCACCACCAACTGGCACTGAAGCAACATCACCTGACACATCTCCACCACCAACTGGCACTGAAGCAACATCACCTGACACATCTCCGGCAACAACTAAATTCTCCTCAGTAAGCTGTGATGGTGCAAAGTCACAATCAGAAAAGACCAGCGGATTAAATGGGAAAATTCCTGAGCACCTGAAACCGGAAACAGCTTTGTCCATAGTGGCGGCCTTCAAATATGATGTTGCAAATAAACCTGCAATGTCATAGAATCCAATTCGTTTCCCTGGATTGCTTAACATCCAGTGGTCACAAGCTGTATTATAGTAGGTCTTGAGCGGTCCGAAGAAGCAGAGGTCAAGTGGCTGGAGGCGATGGGTTGTGTGGGGTGGGAAGGAAATCATCACTATGTTGTTGTCTCTGGCATATTCAATAGCCTGCACAGACTTATGACTGACGTGGCCGTCAAGCAACAAGATAGCCTTTTTCTGCTGGGTTGGTTTCACAAAAGCAACAAAGTGATGTAACCATTTTATAAAAATGTCAGAGTCAGTCCATCCCGACTTGCTTGCTGCACCAATCGTACCAGGTGGAGCACCTCTAAGCAGCTGTTCTGCCATGTTTACACGTGGAAAGATCATCATTGGTGGAACATATGACCCATTGGCATTAAATGCACACACAATAGTAACAGTTTTTCCCCGTTCTCCACTTGTGATTTTTCCAACTTGTTTCTGTCCCTTCTTGGCTATTATGCGCCCTGGAGTGTGAACAGCAGTGAGTCCGCTTTCGTCCATATTGTATATCATGTCACCACCGATGTTACATGCCTTCAGTTGTAACTCAAGCAGACTGAAGAATCGATCAACCTGCGGACGATTAAAAGCAACAGCACGTGACATACTCGTTGCTTCAGGTTGTCGAACTGTAAGGTCTCGGTGGCGATCAATGAATCCCAACAACCACTTCTTTCCAGCCATTTCCTTTGTCTTATCGAATGGATGATTTAGTTTTTCCTTATCTGCTATTTGAAAAGCCAATCGTCTAATGTCACACTGCGTCAATCCATAGAATCGTTGTTGTAGTTCCAATGCATGCATAACAAGTTCTTTTTCAAATTCAGCACTCAGCACAGTCTCAAATCTTCCTAGACACTTTTTGCCAGGATTCCTCACTTGCCCCTTCATGTGTCTCTGAAGAGTTCTCCTCGGTATTCCAAACTTCTTCGCAACACTGTGATAAGACATTCCCTCAGTCAGTTGCTGTAAAGCTTGCTTCAGCTTCTCCTCACCATATGACCCTCTCGTAGTCGTGCGTTTATAATTGCGACCCATACTGAAAATATGTAAACACATGACAGTTCAAAATTTATGGAGTAGGCATACTAGAACAGAAGAATAGGCATCAACATTAATAAATGGAAATAACACTGTGATAGGCCTAAGACTGTCTTAGTTTAGGCCTACTTACTGCAAAGCTTTCATATACTAGCCCAAGACGCACCCCCGGTATGCCCAAGACGCACCCCTGGTGCATCTTGGGTAGCATAGGTGGGGTGCGTCTTGGGAATTATGAGTATGCTGGTTTATCGGCCATTTTGTCTTAACGACGCATAATTACAAAACAACTTTTACGCGGAAAAATAATCGGAACGAGTCCTCTTTTTAATACGTTTTAGCACTTTCTCACCTCTCAGGTAGTTTATGCACAATAACAACTTAAATATTAACCATGAATCTGTCAGAAATAGGTAAAATCTTACCTTTCACATCGCCACACGCCAATGCACGTGATATGAACTTTTCCTTGATCAATATGCAAGCCTGCAGACATCTGACGAATGTATGTTAAACTTTTCCAAAATTTTATAGCGCTTTTATATATAAGCAATGAGGTGCGTCTTAGGCTGTAGGTGCGTCTTAGGAACTTTCCCCCTGCTTGTTGTTGTTACATACGGACCAATAAAATTATTTGATTTGATTTGATTTGATCGTGGGGGGGTGCCGGTAGAGTAGTGGTTAACACGCTGGCCAAGAGTGCGAGAGGTAGTTAGTTCGAGCCCCGTTGGGCGGATTTGCTTTGTAGGCTGCCATTGGCGCCATATATTGCAGGCGGTCTGCTCAGTTAGTATAATTAAAATTTATGTATTCTGTGATCTCTGTTCTTGAATTGTTTAAATTGCATAATTGTACAATTGTAACCGGTTGCGGTGTGTCAAACCGGGTTGTTAATAAAGAGAATATTATTATCATTATTATCGTCTTGCATTGGGATTTTGTTGAGCGTGCAGTTTTAGATATTTGAGGCGGATGAAGTGTGTTGCGCAGGACACGTGAGATTGAACAACCGATGCAATTATAAATTATATATTATATATACATATAGGCTAACAATTTTATGGAGACTTTAGCTTGTTTTCCGCCAAAGACATTTTAATCCTATAGGATTAAACGATTTATGATTGTTCTTACTCTTTTTCTGCCTCATCATTCAGCATAATTATCTCTCACCGTCCCGATCTCTGATTGGTGTGGCGATGCTTATCAGGCTGGGCACCCTCCTATCTGTGTGAGCTTTGCCTCCACCTTTCCACTTGCATAAGTGGCGGCGCACTGTGCTCTGCTGTCCATGGTGGTTCAATGGTTCCTATGTAGAGGCGTTCGTTCTCTGTGGTTGGTCCAACAACCTGGAATGGGCTTCTCTTGACTATGCAACACTTCCCAAACTGTTCTCAATTTCACAAACTGTCGAAGCCTATTTTCGCATGACATCGGCCGGGAGCGCCCCTGAGTAGGTGCCTTGAAGGCGCGCTATATAAATTCTGATTGAATGATTGCACCTGCAGTATCTCTGTATATATCCATCTCTGTTAGCAGGTATGAAGTAAGTAAGTATGTATGTGTGTCCTTTCGTAATTCAGTCTGTTTGTTCTTCAGTTTGTTAGATTGGTTATTAGATACTCAGTCTGCATGTCACTATCATCGTCCGTCCGTCTGTCTTTGGATATCTTCCTTTCCTTGCCCACATCTGTCTGCATTTAGTCTTACCTCCCCCTACCTCTGTACAGACGTACCCACGTAAAGACGGATGAACAAAACAAGAGCAACAACATAGTGAAAAACGTCTTTTATTAGCCTTCTACTACAATCTATCTTATTAGAAGCATGTTAATTGAAATCTCGAAGAGTACACAAGCATAATATTGTAATACAATGTCAAAAAACGTATCAGCATAATTAACTTTATAGAGGAAGCAAAATGTTCTACATATTTAGCTAATGCATTTTAAAACATCAAAAACTCAAGTAATTTAATGTATAGTAAGAGCAAACAAGTGTTCAAAGTACTGTCTTCTAAATAAACAGAACAAACCAAATTAATAAAATTATCTTCGAAAGTATGGTGTCCTCATTGTCCTCATGACATGCTTGCTAAATATAATACCGAGTTAAGCAATAAATCGCCAACAGAAACCTTTCGATGCCAGTAACACACGTTGGGTACAATTATAGCCATTTGTGTTTTCAGTTCCTGGGACAGACGTCAATGGACGATAAAAAATAAATTGCCTGATTTAAGACAGTTATTCCCGCTGCTCCTGAGTAGGAAGCGCCTCAGCAGAGATATGCCTTCTTTTTAAAGGAGCCATGATATTGCGCCAGTGTGATAGATTGGTTGTTTGACGACGTAATGGTTCGAGGGATTTAGTAGATTCACAGAATGGTAATGAATTGTTTTCGACGACATAACGTGAAATCGTCTCTGACTAGTCTCTCTTTTGGAGGCGCTATATAAATCTTTAATTTTAATTCATTCATTCATTCATTATTAGCATTTATATAGCGCCCCTTCAAGAAACTACTCAGAGGCACTCCCAGCCCAGCCACGGCAAAAGAAAAAAGATTTAAGGGACTTAAGGAATAAGGATTGACTGGTCAGGTGGAGGAGATGGAGGTTAGGGGGGAGGTCATTCCAGATTGACGGCCCCACAACCGAGAAGGCTCGGCGCTGTCTGGTAGCTAAGCGAGCCCGTGGAACAAGCAGTTGTCCCTTCGCAGCAGAGCGAAGGGCCCGACGCGCTTCAATGTCAGAGACTGGACGACAGAGAAGTCGCAGGTAGGATGGAGCACAACCAAGGATACAGCGAGAAACCAGGGCTGCAATTCGATAATGTATGCGTTGGGCTATTGGCAACCAATGCAGCACATCACGCATGTAGGTAGAAACAGAGGAAAATTTAATAGCCAGTAGGGTCCGATCTTTGGGTAGAGTTTCAACCAAAGTTAACCATTTCGAATACAAGTAACAGAGGATATAAATTAATATGCAGGTTAACAACATCAATCAAAAGATCTTCGTCCCATCCGTTAGAAACACAAAATGGAAGCCACTCATCAATGTAGTAATTTCTATTCTGTCTTATAAGAAGGCTCAATAATAAGTCCCACCGGTAAAAATGCAATTTCTCCGCAATCAATTGACAATTTTCTATGAAAATAACAGAATTTATAGAGGAAATATTTATTTTTAAAAACCTGACAATTTCACAAAGAAATGTTCATTACTACATAAGTTGCAGCTGTTGAAATGTTATTTTTCATTTTTTTTCAAATCTCCGCGAAAGAACGTTCCAATAATTTTAATTCTTTAAGAATGTTTGCAGATTGTTGCACCCAATTGATGATACGACCTCACTGCTGTAATTAAGCTTTTTATGAAGCAAATCGCTTATAGGCCTATTTGGCGACGATCATTATTCCGCGGAAATAAAAAAATGGAATAGAATGCTTGGACAGCGGTAGCGTTTTCAAAAATGAAATGTTTTAAGTTAACATTTCAAGGCTTGTTAAAAATCACTGCATCTTGAAATTGTATTGAAAAATCTACTCAGCGATAGTGCAGTTTTGCCGGTGAGATATTCTTTTTTGAGCCACCTTGTAAGTTGATCCGCTAGCGATTACCTGAACACTTCACGCGATTATAATAAAGCAAACTAAGCTTCTAAAAGCAAGCTATCAACCGTTTGCAGATAAGCAGACTTTGCGACTTTAATCGCTTATTTAAATTGAAATTGACGATGGTTATTTTATTTGCTAAATAAGAAGAAGCAATCTTGAAAAAAGTTCTGTGTTATATGAAGCATTCCTGCAAAGCTGGTAGTTCTGCACGAGATGTAGCCTACATGCATACCTCTAGCTAAAAGAAGTTTCTTGTTTATCAATTGACAATTACATTGTCAAAGTTGATCCCGAAGATGGCAGTTTTACTGTATCCATTGGTGGTTGGGATAACCCCATGGATTGAAACATTCAGCATCTTCATCCTAATAAAATATATATACATGAATATGTATTGAGAAACTCTTTAAATCACATATATATAATTTACTGGAATTTCGACATCACTCATGCCTCTATCCCCGTTGCACGAATCGATTACCCAAGCGAGACTTTAGCGTCTCGCATGGACAGGCCCGCATTAAGGTAGGTGCTAAGGGTGCTGCAGCACCCGGGCCAGCAGGTTTGAGGGCCCGCATTTTCGGAAATGATGAAATTTATTAGTGAGAATGCTGCAACATTAATAAATACAAAGTCGTTGTCGAAAACATTTGCCAAATTTCTCCCACACCTCAAATTTACTAGCTCGACCTACAGTGGCGGCGCTAGGGGGGCTGGGGCTAAGTCCTCCCCTACAAGAGGCTCAGCCCCCCCTAAAAAAGGGACATCCGAATTTTTTACATTGAAAAATCCACGATTTTCGGCTGACGACTAAAAAAAGGTCGTCAGAAATTTTGGCGGCGAAAATGGAAAATTTTCATGAGATTTCGGTCGATGACTAAAAAAATTTTAAAATAAAAAAGGTCTTTAGAAATTTTGGCGGCGAAAATGGAAAATTTTCATGAGATTTCGGTCGATGACTAAATAAAAGGTCGTCAGAAATTTTGACGGGTGAAAATGTGAAATTTTCGCCGCGAGGCTTCAGCCCCCAACCTCCCGAAGCTGAAATCCTGGCGCCGCCACTGTCGACCTAACAGTTTATGAATTGGCTTAAATCGCAAAAACTTATTGTATGCGTAGCCTAAGTATGACCCTTCCACAGTGATGTCACAAAGTAGCCTACGCTTGTCAATCATTTTGACTGGCATATTGAATTAACAGAAACAAAGTTAGAAGAAATCTTATTGGTTGATTCTTAATTTCTATAGTTTATCATTTTCTTCTCTAGTTTTCTGCCTCCTACTCCTCGGCAAGTTATCGACGTCGCCACTCATCTCAACGTTGGGCTTCTTCTTCTTCGAACTTTCATCCAATCCAGCACCATCTGTCATGGTCCTCCTCTTCTTCGCTTCCGCTTCTCTACTCCTTCGACGACCGTTCCTAGTAGGCTAGTGAATCCTCGTGCAGTCTGTGGCACTCTGGGCCTTACCTACTTCCATTGTCTCTTCTTTACAGTGTGTAAGCTTACTTAATCAGAGCTCTTTCTTCTCCGGTCATTCCAAGAAGATCATGACGCTCTTAGAGCGGTTTACCGTGGCATCATTGAAGTCTGAGAAAGAAATAGGATGTTATATTTTATTAGTCATAAAATAGGAAGAGGAACTTGTTATTTAAATATAAGAATTTTGATAAACTGAACAGAAAACGATTAACAGGAATCTGAAGAAACGGGTGTTAAGACATTGATATTGGCCTAATTTTATGGAATGTGACGCTATAAATTATGGACCAGAGTCATCGACCTCGAGAAAAATTGATATACACAGTAGCCTAAAGAGAGAATGGAGGCTATCGAATGTAGATTTGGAGAACAATAAAGAAAATCCACTGGATGGAACATGACCATATTTTAACAAATTAAGAAGTCGTTCGATCCTTCTGTCACTGTAGACATAAGCCTAATAGCGTCGGGAACTTATCCTTATATATAGGAAACAGATACACCACAGGAAAGTGTACTATAGGCCTATCCTTAAACTTCACACGTTACCATACATGGTATAATATTATTATGCCTGGTGGACCGGTAGCTGACAGAAGAGGGGCCCGCAAGGTCATTACAGCACCCGGGCCCGCACTAACCTTAATGCGGCCTTGAGCATGGAGAATGATATTGTAGGCTACAACATGTATGAGTCTCTATTTTAAAGCTAAGCTGGACATAGCGCAATTGCTCACTCACGATTGCTGCGTCATATCGGAGTGATGGTGTAGAGAACGAATTCTGATGGAGGTACGTCGCGTCCAGGGAGACTAGTTAGAGAAGTCAGAGTGGATCCTAAAGCAGGATTCGTCGGGTAATCTTCAAAGGTGGAGGAATCTGGGGCTCACGTGGAATGGGTGTATAGTGACAAACAGAGGAACCCGAAGCAGATCATATTAATATGTCAATGACGATATTGGAGGCGAGATAGAGAATTTGTGGATTTCAGCGGAAGTTCGTTGCAGAAACCGAGGTGCAGTGTAATATAGATCTGATGGAGAAATTAAGTAGAATGGCTACTGGGGTCAGGAGTGAATGAGATAGGAGGGTGATTGGGATGGGAGAGGCGGCTGGATGGCGACGTCAATGTACTCTGCTTGAGTGAGGTAGAGTGAGGTTAAGGTCGGTAAAATAAATTTTAAGTGGTTGCGCTCAGGCATATTATAGCCAGTGGTCTGTTTTCAGGACGGGGTTTATAAGGTTTTACTTACGTGCTTGGAAACGGCTCTGGGGAGTCACTTTTGGATGAATCGCAGAGCCTAAGTAGGGTTGGTTCGGGGTTGAGGGGAAGAAAATCACAATAACTAGACACTGACAATATCATAATAATTTCTTAATAATTATCTGCTGGGATCTTAATGTCATTACATAATAGTAAACTGCACGTCTACGCAACATCTACCTTTTACTAATAACTGACTTATTGAAGGCAACTAATCTCGGCCACGTGAAGAGGTAGGTTATAAAAATAATGTTAAACACAAACCTACAAATAGTCAAGTAATAAGTTCAAAAGTATTAAATCAATATATCATCCACGTGCTTAGGGGAGACCGGAGCAGGTTGCAACATTTTTCACATTTTCGTGTGTCACAATTTTATCTTTAGAGTTATCTGCAAACAGTTTAGCTCATATGAATCCTTTACATCTCAGCATCAAAACAAGCTATAGCGACGATCTCAGTGCATGACCAAGCATGTAGCCACAATAACTTACTGATCAGAGTGCTCCAAAATGTTGCAACCAGCCCCGGGCCGGTGTTGGTTGCAACGACTCTCGGGGAAGGTTGCAACAGCATTGAAAGTTGTCTAAATATTCAAATAAGGCTGCGTAGCCCTGGAGCCAACTGAAGCCTGGCTATGCATTAGATTATTAGAATGTAATAATTAAACAAATTCAAAAAGTCAGAGTATCGAGAGCATCAAAAAAGATAGAAAAATTGTTTTTGCCCTAGTAATCGTCATGCGAAAAGTCTGATAAATATTCTCCAGTGGCCTATAACCGATACAGTTGGACAGGATATACTTCTATCTAATTGGGCTAATGATGTTCAATATTTAATTTAAAATGTAGGATTATTTCATGCCTTCAGAGTTGTTTCAGGGATCTATAGAATCGATTCAAGTGTGAGAGCTATGGTTGTCCATCCACCAAAAATATTGTAAACTTGATTTATTATAATCATAGATGTAAAAAACGTTTTTTTCCGTTTTTTATTCTCTCCCAAAAAACGTCGTTTTTTTCGTTTTTTATTTTTCCCATCGTTTTTTATCGTTTTTTATTTTTTCCTTAACTTTATTTATTCATTTACTTTGTGTTATTATTTTCCTTAATTTTAATTTTTTCTGATATTCCTAATGTTTTCCGCCAACTCTCAATGATTCAGCTAACTAAAGTCATTATTTCATTGTTTAACATCATCATTTAAGAGATAGCCTGCGTGTAGTAGGTTCCTAATCAATGTTTTCATGGTTAAAATGCGGTTTTAGATGTAACAAAGTGAAATTATTTACCGTTTCCGTTTTTTATCGTTTTTTGTCGTTTTTTATTTTTTCGAAAAAAACGACGTTTTTTACCGTTTTTTATTTCGTTTTCATCGTTTTTTACATCTATGATTATAATTATATGCCCAAGAAATCGTCTCGTATAGCCTGCAGCTGAAGAATCTTGTGTTTGTCATCCATCCACGAGATTGGCACCAATATGGCCAATCAGAACATATTTTATAGAAATAATGTTTCATGAAGTTAACTCGCACAAAAAAATGGAATCACAGAATTGTATACAAACATCCGGATCAAACCTCAAAATCTCTAATTGTTTTCTTTCACCGGATGTCAACACACCAATTTGCTTTATGCTTCTGTTTGTCAGAATTTTTAAAATCCGTTGAACAGTGGTTACTACGGTTTCATCGAGATTGTAAAATGTAAATGTCACTTGCTTGGAAAGTTTAACTGAAGATATTTTATCATGAGTTTATAGCAGTTTCATTGAAGCATTCTAAACTCGAAGTGTCTGGTGTTCACTGATGAACCTTGATTTCGCAACTTAAATCCCGAAAGCCAGTCCTCCGCAGCAGCAGCAGGCATAGCACACCATTGAAAGGAAGTTGATATTAAAGTCAGTGGCATGCTGGTAAATACAACAAGTTCACTTGCTTCCAAAAACAACCCATTATACATGACACCAACCATCAGCAAACAGTCAGCAATTGATTTTGGTTACCTCCGGGTTAAGTCGGTGTCATAATTTCCTCATAAGCAGATTTTCATACGTACTGTCGGAATATATCGTCACAATGTTGAATAATTCTATTTGGGACTTTGACAGTCCAAGACTAGCACCACTATCAGTGACTTCTTTTTCTATACCGGTACCGATCAATGCTTCTTTACTAACAGAACCGCAATCAGTTTTCGCTAACCATTTCTCATCATCGTGGATAGTTTAGAGATTAAAAATAGACCAACAAAGGTCAATTGATTAGAGCATGTAACATGGCTTAATATAATTCAATCAGTGTACCAATTTATAGAATGCATATAGGCCTGTAATATTTTAATACAATGTGCTCTAACTGCGACGTGTAGGCCAACAATGAAAGCGGCTTATAATAAGCCGCTTATTGAAATAAATGTATGGGGTTGGTTGCAACGTGTTGCAAGCATCCCCGAAAAAATGTTGCAACCAATCCCGAAGCAATGCCTAGACAGTGTTATGGAACAAACTTTCGACGGCGCTGATTATAAGTAAAATGACTAAATGCATTTTCAAGCTTAATTACTTGTCGAACTTATAAAACCAAACCTAAAAATATTTCTTCAAAACATTCGGCTGTAGCCTATAACGAAAAACCCCAAACCCAAAAATTTACTTTCGATTGCCAAAAATGAATTTTAATATTTTTCGGTATTCATTATCAATTGCCTGCAAAGAAATTAGGACTCGTTGGCCTAAAATGTATTTTTTACAAAATAGTTTACTTAATTTTGAGTTGCTATTATGTACCTACGAAAAAATATTGATGGTGCTGCAACCAACACATGTCGCAACCAGCCTCGGTCTCCCCTACTTATATAATGAGCTCGTAAATCGAAATTTATCTCTGGCGAGAATTGCTTAGAATTTTAGTGTAACTCTAAAATGCGATTTACCTTTCGGAACCCCACCTCGCATTCATCCTGAATATCGTCTTCCATCATGCTCCTTTGCGCAACCTGAATGGGGATAATTTATAAATTAAAGAAAGCGCAAAGTTTGATCACAAAATAACGACTGTGCTGCAGTTTCTATAGGCTAAGCTTAAACAAACCGTCTCGTGAAGATATCTACAGGGTGGGCCATAAAAAGTAACCCACACGGTTTTTTGCCCATAATCTTGGCCAGAAGTAAGAATCTCGAAATGAAAAAATACAGGCTTAAAGACAATTCATATTTACACATGATGGACGGATTTCACCAAAATATTTAAAACATAACAAAAGGTATATCACTTTTAGTGAGGCCATCCACCGTTTTTTGACGATTCAAAAACGCGACACAACAAAAAGTAGCAAAAAACCAATATAATTATCCTGGCCAATATCTTGGCCAAAAGTACGAAAATCGAAATGAAATTTTACCGGTTTAAAGACAATTCATATCTACAAATTATGTCCAGATTTCGTCAAAATATTTCAAACAGAACAAAAGTTATACCACATTCAGTGAAGCCATCGCCGTTTTTTGACTATTCAGTAGGGTAACGCAACAAAAATTAACAAAGACACAATTTTATTAAGTCTCATCTCAAATATTTGTTATCACGTATCCTTGGTTTTGCCAGATGATCATTATTAGGCCTATTACTATTTAAAAAAGAAACAGGGTGCCAGCGCAGCTGCACGTCACTGAGAAGTCACTTAGCAAGATGACAATCCAATTGGTTAATAAGGGATCTGTCAGATTAATCAACAGGTCCATCGAGAATTGTTTAGAATTTTGTTGTAACTCTAAAATGCGACTTACCTCTTGGATGACCTCTTGACCATTCTGAGTTTCGTCTTCCATCATGCTCCTGCGCGCAGCCTGAAACTGGATATTTTATAAATTAAAGAAAGCGCAAAGTTTGATCACAAAATAACGACTGTGCTGCTGTTTCTATAGGCTAAGATTACACAAACCGCCTCGTGAAGATATCTAGATCACGTACCGTAAGCGAGTGACGATAAAGATGAAAACATAAATAACCTTATAAGCCTTATAACCTTGGTTTAGTCTTTTGTCATCTAACTCTCGTCTCAAAACCTGCCTGTTCTCTCGGGGTTGCACGCACTGGGAGCGCATCTGAAAGGCTCTTGCTCCGAGAGCGCTTTATAAGTGGATAGATACAATACAAAGAATTTAATACAAAATATATGTCTCTAAACATTCCGGCGTATTATAAAACAATCACTATTGCCTCTATGAACAATTGTACAGGGAATGGGTGTATAGTGACAAGCAGAGGAACCCCGAAGCAGATCATATTATGTTAATGGCAATACTGGAAATTTCTCCATTCATCTGATGGAGAAATTAAATAGAATGCTTTCAGGTGCAGGAATGAATGAGATAGGAGGGTGATCGGGATGGGAGAGGCGGCTGGATGGCGACGTCAGTGTACTCTGCTTGAGTGAGGTGGAGTGAGGTTAAGGTCGGTAAAATAAATTTTAAGTGGTTGCGCTCAGGCATATTATAGCCAGTGGTCTGTTTTCAGGACGGGGTTTATAAGGTTTTACTTACGTGCTTGGAAACGGCTCTGGGGAGTCACTTTTGGATGAATCGCAGAGCCTAAGTAGGGTTGGTTCGAGGCTGATGGGAAGAAAATCGCAATAATTAGACACTGACAATGTCATAATAATTATCTGCTGGGATCTTAATGTCATTACATATAGTAAACAGCACATAGTTATCTACGCAACATCTACATTTTACTACATTTTACTAATAACTGGCTTATTGCAGGCAAATAATCTTGGCCACCTGAAGAGGTACCTGTAGGTTATAATAATAATGTTAAACACAAACCTACAAATAGTCAAGTACTAAGTTCAAAAGTATTAAATCAATATATCATCCACGTGCCTACTTATAATAATATGAGCTCGTAAATCGAAATTGATCTCTGGCGAGAATTGTTTAGAATTTTGTTATAATTCTACAATTTACCTTGTGGACGACCGCGTGACCATTCTGAGTTTCGTCTTCCATCATGCTCCTGCGCGCAGCCTGAAACTGGATATTTTATAAAATAAAGAAAGCGCAAAGTTTGATCACAAAATAACGGCTGTGCTGCTGTTTCTATAGGCGAAGCTTACACAAACCGCCTCGTGCAGATATCCCGATCACGTAAGCGAGTGACGATGAAGATTAAAATAATAACCTTATAACCTTGGTTTAGACTTTCGTCATCTAACTCTCGTCTTAAAACCTGCCTTTTCTCTCAGGGTTGCACGCACTGGGAGCGCTTATGAAGGGTTCTTACTCCGAGAAGCGCTTTATAAGTGGATAGATACAATACAAAACAATTTAATACAAAATCTATGCCGCTAAACATTCTGGCGTATTATAAAACAATCACTATTGCCTCTTTGAACAATTGTACATGGAATGGGTGTACTACTGTACTGTATAGTGACAAGCAGAGGTGAAGAAAATCACAATAACTAGACACTGACATTCTGTAATATAATATAATACGCCGGAATGTCCTATTGTCTGCTCAAAAACACCTGAGACAATTAGGATTGTGGACGCCACAAACTAAAACAGACGGCACCTTTTAAATATCTTGGTTAGACAATGAATGCTCAGGGTGGCTGAGAGGTCAACATATGAAACAGGATCAGGTTGGCTTGGCAGAAGTGGACGGAGTTAACTGGAGTTATATGCGATGCTAAAAAGCCAATACAACTTAAAGGAAAAGTATATAAAACAATGGTCAGACCGGTGATGATCTATGGGGTAGAGGCCTGGACGATGAAGAGAAGGGGGAAGCGCAACATCTACCTTTTATTAATAACTGGCTTATTGTAGGCAAATAATTTCGGCCATGCACCTGAAGAGGTAGGCTACAATTAATTTATATTAAACAAAAACCTACAAATAGTCGAGTAATAAGTTCAAAAATATGAAACCAATATATAGGCCTAATCCACATGCTTACCTATGAGCTCGTAAATTAGAAATAGATCTCTGGAGAGAGTTGGTAATAATAATTTTATTGTTGTTGTAATTATTCTACAATACGACATACCTTTTGGACGACCTCGTAATCATTCTGAGTTTCGTCTGCCATCGTGCTGCTCATTGGCATCACCCGATACTGGATATAAATTAAAGAATGC
This sequence comes from Lumbricus terrestris, assembly GCA_949752735.1. NCBI lineage: Eukaryota > Metazoa > Annelida > Clitellata > Crassiclitellata > Lumbricidae > Lumbricus > Lumbricus terrestris. The sequence goes on along the minus strand of OX457042.1, from coordinate 5,072,381 downwards.
GCAAAGTTTGATCACAAAATAAGGACTGTGCTGTTGTTTCTACACACAATCCGCCTCGTGAAGATATCAAGATCACGTAAGCGAGTGACGATAAAGATGAAAACATAAATAGCCTTATAACCTTGGTTTAGTCTTTCGTCATCTAACTCTCGTCTCAAAACCTGTCTTTTCTCTCGGGGTTGCACACACTGGGAGCGCTTCTGAAAGGCTCTTGCTCCGAGAAGCGCTTTATAAGTGGTTGGATACAATACAATACAATACAATACAATACAATTCAATACAATACAAAATCTATGCTTTTAACATTTCGGCGTATTAAAAAACAATCATTATTGTTTTTATGTACATGTAGTTCATTCAAAATAGATTTTCATAAGAAACATCAGTAGGCCTACTATTTCGAAAGTGATTCTGCTTAGAGATTACCAATGTCTGATACTTAAGAGCAAACCTCACCGAATGCTATCGAGCAGTGCAATTGAAGTCCTCAGATAAGTCTTGATAAGGGTAGATTAGTAAATTGTGCACTAACCTTCAATCCACTACCAGTCAATTCGTATGCGTTGGAACCGCTAAGAATATTGGTATTATTTTCCGCATGGCTTATATCTTGCCAAAGACAATTAGAATGAATTTATATTATGCCCTTGTCTACCCCTACCTCACGTATTGCAACCTGGTTTGGGCATCGACATGCGAATCTAGGCTACGCAAATTAATTATCTTACAGAAGAAGGTTGTTCGTATAATTGCGGGCATTCGTAAATGGGAAAACACTGGCCCTTCCTTTAGTGAGCTTCATCTTATGAAAATAGACCAGATAAAGGATCTCTAAATTTGCGAGTTCTTCTTTCGACTCGAACACGGTCTCCTTCTTTCGGTATTTCAAGGGCTACTTACATCCCGCACGCCTCTAACATCCAGTCGCATTTCACTAGGAATTCATCTGCATATCGCCCTGTCAAAGCTCATTCTAACACTAGATGTTTTACTGTTAAATCTTATGGCGCCCAATTATGGAACACAATACCAATAGATATTCGTCAATCCAATAATTTGCAGGTCATTAAAAAGAGACCGTGTTTTTCTACTTTCTTCCACTAGCCTAAATCTACTTAAAAGTGCACATGACCACATGTAGTTAAGGTTTTAATTAAGTACATAGTTAAGTTTGCTTTGAATATTTTAAGCCTCTTTTCACTCTGTAATCACCTGATTCGATTTTTTTTAATTTTTGGCTATCTTTTAAAATTTTCTTGTGAAATGTTTACTTGGGCGACCCTTCCTAGCGTGATGTCCATCCCTTTAGGGCCACCATGTGTAGCCAATGCATGCATGTTTTCTACTATTGCTGTAATCTTATGTATTCTGGTTGCAATAAAGCTACTTGAATTGAATTGAATTACGCAGTTATACAGAATTCTATATCTGAAAAAATTGACGGATAAGTTAAAATTTGATTTATATATACAAAATTAATTTAAGATAGTAGAAGTTATTTTATGATGGTAGTGCGCTGATACCATTAGCATAACCATTAGCATAACATCATAGGAAGTAGGCCTTTAATGATAAACATTATTGGTCCTCCCTTCTGCACAGGATCGGTCTTAGGCATAGGCAAGGCGGGCGCCAAGTTCTAGGAGGGGCGCCATTCCCACAAAAGTGTATTTTAATAGTTTTTCACTTATAACCATTTTCCGCAAAATTGTATATTATCCAACCTCCAGTGTACTAAAAAATTTATAATGCATTACTCTGTTGAGCATATACAAGGCTCTGGCTAATTCATCTTTAGATTCTCACGTGGGCTGAACAATTGAAGGGCTTGGAGCAATAACAAGGTATGTCGAAAATCATGAATGTTGGGAAATCGACTTCAAAGATTTACCACTTCAAACAGCCGTATCTAAGCCATTTGATCACATATCGACAAACTGTTTTAAGCAATATGTACCTTAAAATTGTCTTTAACGAAATTTGTAAATGTTTCAATGCGAAAGATGAATTTATTATTATTTTTTATACATTTTGCATCATATCGGGTTATTGCAACACGAACACTCGGTCTTCAGTATCGTTTCTGGTGCAATAACAGGTTATGTCGACAAAGCGTTTTTTAGCAGCTGCAATACCATACATGTCATCTGGAATAAGTGAACATACCTTATTATTGCACTGAACTGTCTCTATTACACCGTTCGAGAATCGTGCAATAACATGGTAAGTCATCATAACTGTAGTACTGCCGATATATTTGATATGTAAAAACAGTGCAATAAGAAGTTTTAATGACATAACTGTAGAAATTGCATCCTATTCAAACGAAAGTGGAAGCAATAACAGATTATGTCAAATAACCTCATTGTTGCACCGGCTTCAATACAAAGTTTGTAAGAAAACACGGCAATGTAAGTCGTCATACCGGGATATTGCATTAGAGTTATGGTCGAACTCTGACGAGTGCGCAATGACATGTTATGTTGACATAACGTTTTTTGAAAAACAGCGCTCAAAACTATTCAGATCTGTACCAAATTTACAGAGTTGATAGATTACCATCTTCCGCTCACGGTGGCATACTGTTTCGCAAGACATAGGTATGTCGACATACCTTGTTATTGCTCCAAGCCCTTCAATTGAGTGGGAATCTGAAGGAGCCAAATGTAGGTCTATAGACATTTTGCCTGGGACGCTAAATAGGCTATCATTATGCTTTGCCTGAGGCACCAAAATGCGTGCTTTGCCTGGGGTGCCATTTGGGCTAAGGCCGGTGTCACGAAATAAAGTATCCCCCGTATTAATCGTATCCCTCAAATGAAAAAAGTCAAAAAACCCACTTCCGCGTGCATTTATTTTTGCAAATTAATTTTAATCTGCATTGTTTTGAACAATGACATTAAAACGTATGTTTATTCCTACTAGATAATTTTTTTTGCTTTGGTTTTAGAGCACTTAAAACATCTAAAACACTTAGGAACGCTCAGATTCACTAAATAAATTCGAGTTGCCTTCCTCTGTACATTGCTTAGGACACTTAAAACAATTAGAGTCACTTTAAATTTTGATTAGAGCATAAAAATTTTAACTATACACATTTTTCAAAAGGGGATAGAATGGTTTATCCGCCGGATAGTATAGACTGGTCAATTCCATTCGGGGGGATAGAATAATACACAGCCTACTGATGAGCAGTAATGTGACCAATGATAATTTGAGTGTAAATGTCCAAAATGTTATTCCAGCAGAAGGTATGCCTTTATCGTAACATACGACTTGCATCAAATAGTAAGATGCATGACGCGTAAGCTTACCTTTCCAGCAAATTTCGGGTATTGCTGTCTCGGAGGTGTTTTGATTACCACCGCTGGCTGCGTGGAAACGAAAATCAAACAGAAGTCACAGATATTCGCAATGGCAAAGACCTACTGTATGTAACACTGGCCAACAGTGTATGTACGCAACCACGTCTCGAACACAATTCACCAAATACCCGCAGCACATAATACATACATACATACATACATACATACATACATACATACATACATACATACATACATACATACATACATACATACATACATACATACATACATACATACATACATACATACATACATACATACATACATACATACATACATACATACCTATACACAATTCACCAAATACACGCAGCACATAATACATACATACATACACACATACATACATACATACATATATACATACCTATACATACACACACATACATACATAGATACATACATGCATACATGCATACATACATACATACATACATACATACATACATACATACATACATACATACATACATACATACATACATACATACATACATACATACATACATACATACATACATACATACATACGTGCGTACATACATACATCGATATTTTATTTTGTAACCAGCCTACCACATTTTTACTGTTTATTTATTAATAATCAAGTTGCCAATTATAGGGACCAGTTGCCCCAGGACTCAATAAACATCAATAAGACCATGCTATGCTTCACAAAAAGAACTCAGGCTTGTGTGAAAGCAAGGCGCGGGCACTTCCATCATGGTTGCAGATAAACTGTAAATTGGAAGTCTGGGTTTGCAGCAACAGTGAGTTATTTTACATTAAAGTCTGCTAGCGACGTTCGTTATTCTGCGGAAATTTAAAAAATGGAATAAAATATTTAGACAATTGTAACGTTTGTTATTCCAGCAGAAGGTATGCCTTTATCGTAACATACGACTTGCATCAAATAGTAAGATGCGTGACGCGTAAGCTTACCTTTCCAGCAACTTCCGACCATAATTGCTGTTTCGGAGGTGTTTCGGTTACCACCGCTGGCTGCGTGGAAACGAAAATCAAACAGAAGTCACAGATATTCGCAATGGCAAAGACCTACTGTATGTAACACTGGCCAACAGTGTATGTACGCAACCACGTCTCAAACACAATTCACCAAATACCCGCAGCACATAATACATACATACATACATACATACATACATACATACATACATACATACATACATACATACATACATACATACATACATACATACATACATACATACATACATACATACATACATACATACATACATACATACATACATACATACATACATACATACATACATAAATACCTATACACAATTCACTAAATACACGCAGCACATAATACATACATACATACATACATACATACATACATACATACATACATACATACATACATACATACATACATACATACATACATACATACATACATACATACATACATACATACATACATATATACATCTATACATACCTATACATACACACACATACACCAACATACATAGATACATACATGCATACATACATACATACATGCATACATACATACATATATACATGCATATATACATACATACATACATACATACATACATACATACATACATACATACATACATACATACATACATACATACATACATACATACATACATACATACATACATACATACATACATACATACATACATACATACATACATACATACATACATACATACATACATACATACATAGATATTTTATTTTGTAACCAGCCTATCATTTTTACTGCTTATTTATTAATAATCAAGTTGCCAATTATAGGGACCAGTTGCCCCAGGACTCAATAAACATCAATAAGACCATGCTATGCTTCACAAAAAGAACTCAGGCTTGTGTGAAAGCAAGGCGCGGGCACTCCCATCATGGTTGCAGATAAACTGTAAATTGGAAGTCTGGGTTTGCAGCAACAGTGAGTTATTTTACAATAAAGTCTACTTGCGACGTTCGTTATTCTGCGGAAATTTAAAAAAGTGGATTAAAATGTTCAGACAACTGTAAAGTTTGTAAAAATGAAATGTTTCAAGATAAAATTTCAGGGATTATTGAAAAATCTCGCCACTGTATCTTGAAATCTTAGTGAAAAGTCTACTCTGTCTGCAGAAAAATTGCAGTTTTGCCGGTGAGACATTCTTTTTTGAGTCGTAGTATAGTTGACCCGCTAGCGATTCTCTGAATACTTCATGCGATTGTAATAAAATTATAAGAAATCAAACTAAGTTTTTAAAAGCATGCTATCAAACGTTTACAGATAAGCAGACTTTGCAACTCGAATCACTTATTTAAATTCAAATTGACGATAATATTATTAAATTTGCTAAGCAAGTAGAAACAATTTTGATTTTTTCGTGTTATAGGCCTATGAAGTATGCCTGCAACGCTGGTAGTTCCACGCGAGATGTAGCAGGGCTGTTTTAAAGAAATTTTTAGAACTGCACAAACCCTTATTTGCCTTCCCATCTCCCATGGTAAATTACTCAAACTCGCAGGACAATGACAATTTTCACTAGTTTTAACTGCACATAGGTGCTTCTATAACTGCACAGATCCAATTAGAGCTGCACACTTTGTGTACAACTGCACGCTAAAAAACCTGAGATGTATAGGCCTACCCTACATGTAGGCTACACCTCCAATTGGAAGAAGTTTCTTGTTTATCAGTTGACAATTACGGTATGTTTGATCACAAAATAGCGACTGTGCTGTTGTTTCTATACACAATCCGCCTCGTGAAGATCACGTAAGCGAGTGACGATAAAGATGAAAATATGAATAACCTTATAACCTTGGTTTAGTCGTTCGTCATCTAACTCTCGTCTCAAAACCTGTCTTTTCTCTCGGTGTTGCACGCACTGGGAGCGCTTATGAAAGGCTCCTGCTTCGAGAAGCGCTTTATAAGTGGTTGGATACAATGCAATACAATTCAATACAAAATCTATGCTTTTAACATTCCGTCGTATTATTACATGTAGTTCATTCAGAGTAGATTTCATAAGAAGCCTCGGTACTATTACGAAAGTGATTCTGCTTAGAGATTACCAATGTCTGATACTTAAGAGCAAACCTCACCGAATGCTATCGAGCAGTGCAATTTAAGTCCTCAGATAAGACTTGATAAGAGTAGATTAGTAAATTGTGCACTAACCTTCAATCCACTACCAGACAATTCTTTTGCTGTGGAGATTTCTAGAAAGCAAACACGAAAGTCAGCAACTCAACGGAAGTGAAAGAACTGTCAGAGTTTTTTTATTGTCGGTCAGACCTTGAATGAAGATTAACTGTACGGATGAATGGTTGGTAAATGGTGATGACAACTACCAACGCAAATATTTGGTATAAACCATAAGACTTAGATGTTAGAAACGATGAAAATCGAATAAAAACGGAATAATACGTAGTCTCATAAAAAAACACAGTATACGACAATATGCGACAAAAAGAATGCGCGAATAATTCGTCTTGTAATAATTATCTTGTAGACTATTGGATTTATAAAGTAAAAAATCTTGTTTATGCAATTTGATTTTGAGCAGGAAATCACAACTTTCGTAGTGAACACTAAATAGATTAACATTTACTCACAACAATTATTTCATTTCTTGTAACCTTGGTTTAATAAGAAATTTAGAAATTACAAGCATTAAAATATTTTGAAATTTAAATTGTAATTATAAGTCATAGCCCATGCTGATATAACAATTAACTTTGAAATCAAATCTAAACTTTGTAGGTATAGTCAATTAAGTTTAGGCCTACGTAATTTAAAAATTGCACTTGAAAGGGTTTCTCTATGAAGGACTTGATATCAATTAATCTTTATGAATTTCAGCGATGTAAAGTGCGGTTTAGGCTAACATGAAAACGGTTTAAAAGCGACGCAAATTAGCTGAATCCTTGAAATTACGGAGACAATTCAAGAGACATCAGACGAAAGGGAAATAAAGGAAAATAGTTACAGACAGTAAAAGAAATAAAGAAATAAATGGAGTCACATCGCAAAACAGAAACCAGCGAAATGACAAATAAAGAAATGAAAAGAACGAGATTTCACGAAAAATATAGCAAAAAACGAAAAGACGTTGTTTACGGAAATTATATGGTACAAGCACATCGTTTATCTAATCACACACACACGCACACGCGCGCGCACACACGCACACACACACGCACACACGCAGGGAAGCATCGATACATACATGCATACGCACATCCGTACGTTCACACGTACTCAGATATGATATGTATATCATTCAACCATCTATCCATTCCTCCTCTCATCCATCCCTCCGTCGGTCCCTCTCGCCCGTCCACCTACCCACCCATCCATTATCCCACCCGTCCGTCCACTCATATACAAAACGACCAAACTCCGTCCACCCATCCATCCGCACAGATTCGAGATTGAAGCACAACTGCACAACTCTCTTCGGACTAGGCAAGTAGTCCACTGATGAAAATCGAATTCAGGATAATCTCGCGAACCAAATCACTCACCGGACCTTCCGCCGACCGAATTTCTCCAAAACATAGGGTTAGTCTTCAGCTCAAAGTAGCAGTTGACGAAATCGTCGAACCTCATGAAACCATATTTGTCGCTGTATTTGATGACAATCAACTTGAAGGTTGAGGTGTTCACACGGAATCCTACGATTAACAACGACCCCTCAACTTGCGATTATTATTGATGATGATGATGATGATGATGATGATGATGATGATGATGATGATGATGATGATGATGATGATAATAATAATAATAATAATAATAATAATAATAATAATAATAATAATAATAATAATAATAATAACAATAGAGATAACGTGGATTTTCACAGCTGTACGGTGTAAATGAAGCTATTAAGATGCATTAAGAATGTCTTAGTCTAAGGAAATTTCAGCTAAGCAGTCATTAACGACGATTGCAAAACATTCGAAATTCTGTACGTCAGAACAAGACTGATGCGTTGATTTCTAACTCTGAAGTGTGGCAACATTTTTGTCCACATTACGGCTTGTAGGCCTGTTAATGAGAGCCGCAGCTGCCGCTTACATGCGATTCATGTATAGGCCTGTGCCTAATTACACTAATCACCCAATCTTATTCAAAACCAAAAATGCCTACAATGCAACTGCCTTCCGGTAGTTAAATGACATAGGGCCTAAGTGAAATGCAGTTAGTGTCATGGTTTCGTGGAATAATACTTCGCATTAGCACACGCATTTGCATGTCTGTGAAATTCATGAATAGGCTTAATTTAGGTAATCGGATACAAGAGTTCATGAGTCGTCTGCGATTTTGGCCAATTTTGACCAAGATACTACAGTTCAAG